>AYEL01083718.1:0-17330 GCA_000484575.1 Olivierus martensii
CTAACTTTAAATCTCTTTATCTCAAAACTTTTTAACTATATAGAAGAATTTTTAAATGATTTGAAGAAATTAATATGTTTTTGTGAAAACAAGCGTAAAATTGTGGTCCAAAATTCATAAATTAATAATTTATTAATTTTTTTATAAGTTAATGTATAATATGCAAATTTAGCAGATGTCTTATTTAAAATTATTTTGGGTATTCATAACATAAAATAAACTCAATCTTTGATGTTTTTCTATTAGAAAAGACTATTTCCAAAGTGAAATGTCACATTTTATGGTGTTTTATCAGTGTAGGAACCAGGAACTTACGTCATTTTTGGTAATTATACTGTATTTGTTGAATTATTAAGACAATTCTTCTTCTTTGTTTCTTTTTTTATTTATTCATGCTAATCTTATTTAAAATTTAACATATTAGTGATATATATGTGAAATTCTTAAAGAAATTTGTCCGTGAAACCTAAAAGTCACTGTATCGACGTGTCATCGGTGCGTGACGGCGCAGTAGGAATAAATTGTTCAAAATAGATTTCAGTGAAAATAACTTTTAATAAGAAGTTATCTTCATATTTTTTTACTAAAATAAAAATAGGACAGGTCAAAGTCAACTTCCTCACACTATTAGTTAGTTAAGCAGCTTATCTTAGGACACACAAGCAGACCAATATTTTTATTGGTCTGCTCATGTGTGCTTAGTATTTGTTTAGTAGTTATTTGAATACCAATGAGAGCAGTTAGGCTTTTAGGTTTTTAAGTTTTTAGTTTTATTTTGCAGCTTATCTTATTCTAATTGTTGTAATATTTTTTAAGATATGAACATAAATATATTATCCATATTATAAATTATGTTTTTCTTTACCTCACAAGATGCCTTAAAAGGATAGTACAGGTAAGTGTGTTTTATTGGAGGGTACTCATAACTGATATATCTAATTAAGAAGTACGTGGGACAAAAAAGGCTGATAACTGCTGCTTTAGAGTTTTAAATTGTTTTCTTATTTAAAAGCAATGCAGAAACTTTAGAAATAGAAAAATAAATAATTATATTTAAAATTATAAATTTTTAAAAATAGTTACCGTATTAAATGGGCATGGCATGCTTCAGGCTGTATTACTGTCACTGGTTTCCTGGGAAATTTCTGTCCAGCCTACTTTATTCCAAGGATTGTGTCATTGGTTATATCAATTTCAGAAACGATCTGATCTAATTAGTGAAATTCAGAAGAGCATTATAGTTACCGTATATACTCGAATATAAGCCGATCCGTGTATAAGCCGACCCCCCCCGACTTCAAATAAATAACCCTTTACCTTTTTTCATTATAATCATGTTGATCATCAAAATTGATTCTATTCTGTTTATAAAACTTTTCTCCATTGTATATATTTATTTCACACTATATAAAAATTTGAAACCAATAAATTATGGTGATTTTTGATTTTTAGTCATTGATATATTAATGCTATTTGCCAAAATAAATATTTTATTGAAACTTTAAATATATACATATTAAAATAAATTATATAATACAAACACCAATATATAATTTAAAACAAAATTTTATGTTACCTAAAGCAATCGAGCACATCGCACCGCCGGCTGCAACCTGCGTTTGTATAAGTGCATCAGATAGGCGATGTTGCGCCGCGACGCAGAAATTCTCGACAATAATCCAGCACAGCGCGCCTACATAAGATTCTTGGATTACCGCGACGCAGATATTCTCGACAATAATCCAGCACAGCGCGCCTACATAAGATTCTTGGATTATTGTCGGAATTTCTGTGTCATGGCGCATCAGGCAGCGATGCGTCGTCTAGCTGATGCACTTATATAAATGCAGAGGTTAGATTCGATGGCACGACGTGCTGGATTGCATCAGGTAAAGTAAAGTTAGATTCGATGGCACAATGCACTGGATTTCATCAGATAAAGTAAAAAATCTAACTCGATGCGGATGTTAGGGTTATGTCGCTTTAGAAAATATCAAGTTAACGAATAATAATAAATTTTGATAATTTACATAAAAATATTTTTTTATTATTATTGTTATTGAATAATTGTTTTCTCTTCTAAAAAAAAATTCATATTTAAGTATCACAGTGAAAATTCCATTGGAATATGTGAAAAAGTAGTAGTAGTAGTAGTAGTAGTAGTAGAACAGAGAGGATTTGAAGTTTTGTTTTCCATTACATTGTATTTTGTCTAATTGAGTTCAGTTGTTATCGTATTCAAATCTTTGATTGTATTTTAAAATGAGTGGATCATCCTAATGATGATGTTATACACCGTTAGGATGATGTGTGCAAAGTGATTTCTAGACATTAGGCGTGCAATTTCAAAGTTTTGATTTTGCTTATGATGAACTTTTTTGATAGACTAAAGTTATTTTTTTCAATACAGATTTTAAATAATTATTATTTTTTTGTTATTTTAAATATTATTTTAGTTACTTTTTAATCAATTTTAATTAAATCATGGATGAGTTAAATATAGTAAGCATTTATGGATTTCTAGCGAATGGATTAAAATATTAATTTATAATAACGAAAAATAAATATATTTTTCACTCAAAAATGAATCCTAGGTAAGATTCTTGATCGAGTGTCGAATTTTCACGTCGCGACGTATCGGGCAGCATGGCGTCGCCTATTTGATTACAGTATATAGATGCAGGTTGAAGTTGGCGGCACAACGTGCTCGATCACTTTGGGATAAGATTAAATTTTACATGGTATTGTATTAAATGAATTATTGCAATATTTCCTTCCTACCGTTATCCACTTGTCTTACCACGTTATTGCAAAGATCTAGATATTAAATGGGATAGCGCTAAAGTGGTAAGACAAGTGGATAACGGTAAGTATAAGTTCATAACAGAATCTCTAGAAATACTATGGAGACAAGGAGCTTTTAATAAATGAAAGAGCTGTAGGAATATTGAAAGCCTGGGAATATACCGTAAAGAAATAGTTCTTTTGTAACATCAAGCACAAGTTGATTAGCATTTTAACACTTGAGCGCGTCGCACCGCCGACTCCAACCTGCATTTGTATAAGTGCATCCGATAGGCGACGCCGCGGCGCCTGATGTGCTGCGATGCAGAATTTCTCGACAATAATTCAGCTAAAGTGATCCAACACAGTGCGCCTACTTAAGATTCTTGGATTATTGTCGAGAATTTCTGCGTTGCAGCGCATCATGCAGCGCAGGGTCCCTATCTGATGCATTTATACAGTATAAATGCAGGTTGAATTCAGCGGCACGATGCGCTCGATCGCAGCAGGTAAAGTAAAATTTTACCCCAAAGCGAGATTGATGTCTGAGAATGATGTAGCTTCAGAAAATATCAAGTTAACGAATAGGTCCATTTATTATTTTATTATACGATAATTATATATTTTATTGTTATTTTAATTTATTCTATATGTACTTTAATGTAATATTTTTTAAAATTGCTTATACTAATCATTCTATTGTTCGAACAACCAATGTTCTTTAAACGAATGTATCTATTCTAGAATCTTTTTCCAGTTTGTACTGTGTATGTAACCTGATGATGGCTTTGAAGGCCAAAAATATTAGTTACGTTACGTTAAATGATTAAAATTACGTTTTCTTATCTCAACTGCTGTTAGTGCTATATGTATTAATTTTATTACTACATCACTAATCTAATCAATAGCAAAAAATTATAACTAATAAAAAAAAATCATATATAGCTATAACAAAAAATTTTAGTTGCTTTTATTTAAATTAAATGCTAAAATCAATTAAAAATCAACCAGACAATTCTTCAATGAAAAATCATTGAAGAATTGTCTGGTTGATATTCTTTTTTGTTGAATTATACTCCACTTTACTTATTAGAAATTCAGTACTGAGACATTTCAATGTCTCACACCACAAGTCATTCACATACATGGTAAAGATAAGAATCAACTGAAGAGGATTGAATGAGTCAGTTCTGGACCATTTTTGAAAAAATAAAAAAATAAAAAAATCAAGAAATATGAGATTTGGAATTAAACAAAAATATTCCAGAATAGAAGCATATTCCCTCCCTGGCAGCTAATCAACCGGTTGCTATTATTGCAAAATTCCTGATGATGGCATTGTAGGTACAAATATTTTTGATGTAAATAATCACTGTTATAAGATGGACTATTGTAGGCCAGAAAGACCACATATTTGATTAACAATGGATTTTTGTTGAACTAATTAATTTGATTCCACATAACCATCTGACCACTGGAAGAGTTCATGTATCAATTAAGATAATGTCCATTAGACTTACTTATTAAGGGACCAGTATACAAATATAAATAATCAATAAAAATGTAATAAAATGCTATATATTAAACTGAGACTTACCATCCATTCCAGGATACATGATAAAAGTGGCACTAGTACCCAAACTAACACATACTAGTCCTGCAACTGGATTTAGAGGAGACATTCCAAATGCAAGTATATATAAGAGATGAGCCACTGCAAATGAGAGCATTCCCCAAATAAAACAACATGGCCAAATTAAAAGAAGATCACCAAAGCAGGAAAACATTAATCCAATAAGAATTCTTCTAGAATATGTATGCTTTGCACCTAAACTCATTCCATGCAGAATAACAAATATGCATAACCATCCAACTGGAAGACATTTAATGAGACAGGCAAACCAAGATGGATTGTCACCAGGAATAGCTAATACAAAATAAACAGCAACAGTCTTGAAAAATGGCACTAACTTTGGTCCAACACATTTTAACTGCAAGAAAGTGAAGGAAATATATTAGATTAATTATAGCAGTATATAAAAAATATTTAATAAGTGAATCTTTATAGATTATTATAAAATCTTCAAATACTGAAGGAAAAATAGAAAAACAGATACAGGTATCTCTCCTATAACACAGAAGATAGGCAAAAGTTCAAACATTTAACAGCACAAATAGCAGTCAAGCATAATAAAATAGAATTTAATAAAAACAAAAACGTTTTTATTAAATTCTATTTTATTTATGCTCGACTGCTATTTGTGCTGTTAAATGTTTGAACTTTTGCAGATTGGAGATAAGCAGTTCCTTAGTATATTTAAATTTGTCAGTAGATAGGTTCCTAAAAAACGGTGTGTTGTTTGAAACCGTGTTATATGAGACCTGGAGCCAATACAAAAAGGAGAGTTACGTTCCAAAGCCAATTAAAAACAAATAACTTTCTTTAATTCCACATAAGAAACTTAATTTCTATTAAGAATATTAATAACATGAAACATAAAAAATATATAAGTAAGACCCTAAAAATACAATACTGTATACATAAAACAAAAAGAAAGATAAAAGTATACAGCCTAAGTAACATTCATTTAATAATTACATATAACTTTTTTCTTAAAAATATCAACTTCGCTTTCTGAAGTTTTATTCGCATTTTAAAGTTTGTGTATCTTCCACTCTCTTTACAAAATTTGTAATCTAACATGCTACAAATCTGCTAGAAAACAATTATTCCCTAACATATACCCAAAAAAAGTTTATGAATAAAAAATTTTTCTCCTCTTTCAAAATTCTTCTATTGAAGAATAAGAACATTTTTTTATTCAAGAACTGAACATTTGGAACACAAAATACACAATGATAGCCAATTTATTCAATTTAAAAATTAATTTGTTTAACTCAATTTCAAATCGAAATCGAAAATAGATTGCATATTGTCTCTCTCATGCAAATTAATGAAACTGCATCTAATGTTAGCAAAGTATTTCTCAATGATTGTACTTTGTGCCGTTTAACTCAATTTCAAATCAAAATCGAAAATAGATTGCATATTGTCTCTCTCATGGCAAATTAATGAAACTGCATCTAATGTTAGCAAAGTATTTCTCAATGATTGTACTTTGTGTGTATTGTATGTCCTTAGTGTGGATTTATAAAAATTAATAAAAATGTTGTGTGTTGCAGGCAAGGTTGTAGGAGAGTAAATATAAATTTCTATATGTGTTAAGTAAAAATAGTGTTGTAGAAGTGCTGTGTTATATGAGGGTTTTGCAATTTTCAAATCGTGTTAAAGCAAAACCATGTTATAGGAAGCCATGTCATAGGAGGGATACCTGTATCTACTAATGATTCCATTTGGTTTAATCTTATCTGAGTGTCATGTTGGCTATATAGGATATTCAGTAAAGACTAGAAAATAATTTACAATTCACTGAGAGAAATATGATGAAAGGCACAAATATTAATAACTAAAACCTTTAGCAGTCAAATATTTTTTAGAAATTAATTTACTGTAATGAAAGGCACAGGCCATTTTCAATTAAATCTATAATTATTAAAAAAAAAAAAAAAGATTTTTGTGACATTTAGTTTTGGAAATCATTAAACATTAAAAATGCCTCAAGATTTTTCATCTTATTTTTCAACAAGGTATCATATGTAAATTATATTCAGACCTTATTGAATACTTTATTACACACACACACACACACACACACACACACACACCTACACACACCTACACACACACCTACACACACCTACACACACACCTACACACACCTACACACACACACCTACACACACAAACACACAATTGATCCTCAACTTATGCAATTAATTCATCTCAAAGATGTCTGTATATGTTAAAAATTGCACTAGTCCAACAATGTTTAAATTCAATACACAGTCAATTCTTGTTATTTGTGGCTTCCATATTCATGTATTTGACTATTCACAAAAATTTATTTGTAATCACAAAATCAATTTCTGCAGGGCTTTTGTGCTAATTTGTGGACTCCCGCTGAGTGGTGAAAATACTGTTGCCAATATAAACTCTCTCTCTCTCTAATAAAGGAAGTTGTTTGCTACCAAATGTAGTCTCTGTATTGTTCTGCCAGAAAAGTCTCATTACTTATCCTTGCTGTCTCCACAGCTACAGGTAGGCCAAAAGCCTGTTCATATCTTCCACAGGTCTAACAGAAGAATGTGACCCTATGTTTGAATGCAGCCTCAAATTTAGGTGCCTAACTTCCTGCACATTTGTTCCTTACACCGAGATTTTAAATCTGAGGGAAAAACCAACATAGACAAGGCTGATGCAGTTTTTCAATGCAGTTCAGGAAGACAATGTAACAGTTGTCATATCAAACATCCTGCAATATCAAACAACTACCCATCAAAAATGAGATTTTATTTACTACATAGTTAGTGTTTTAAAAAATTTAATAGAGATTACTATATTAAGGTTGCAGACATTTTGCCACTTATAAAAGTAATAAAGAAGCTAAAGCACTAAGCAGAAAAAATTGTTTTAAAAAATTAAATAGAGATTACTATATTAAGGAAGCAGACATTTTGCCACTTATAAAAGTAATAAAGAAGCTAAAGCACTAAGCAGAAAAAATTCTATTATTACACAAAAGAAACGTTTTCGACCTTCAACGTTCGACTTTCAATTGTTTCTTTTGTGTAATAATAGAATTTTTTCTGCTTAGTGCTTTAGCTTCTTTATTAAGATTACTATAATTATAATAGTGTAAATAATACTGTACACTGCATATACTGTAATTATTAGTAAATGCTGTAATACATATTATATAATGTGTTTTTAAACAGAAAAACACACACAAAGCAAGAATGAAAATGTTGAGAAGAAAGGTTTGCAGGAACCTAACTATATTTCCCATAGGCACAATGGTTCAGTATTCATTAATTCAATATTAGTGAAGAATTTACAGAATGTAAATTATCACAAATAATGAGAATTGACTGTATTATATATGAATGCATGCACATATAAACAAAATGGCTAAATAAAATTTATGAGCATATTTTATATACATAGATAATAAAATTTAAAATGATAAGTGATATTTTTGCAATTATAAATTTACAATAATAAATTTCAAGTTATGAACTGATTATTCAACAATATATAAAATTCATATTCAGTATAATCAAATGAAATTGACAATAATAATTATTAAAATTTTTAAAGAACAAATATTTACTTATAAAAAAATGATCATTATTAATAATAATAATAAGTCACTTATTTAAAATCATTGTGGAGAAGATTTATCTCTGGAAAAACTCATCCATGCAAACAAATTCCGAATGGATTCATTCATCTAACAATCAAAAAATGTTTGCATGAAGAAGGACCAGAAAAAATATAATTTTGTAGATAAGACAAAGCTTTAAAGCACAATTACAGATTTAGGTAGATGATCTCTTCTTTATTCTTAGCTAGAACAACTAAGTTTTTAAGTTAAACTTTAAAAAAATTTTTGATAACATTAGAAGTGTAAATTTTGAGAATAAATATCAAACTTCTAAAAATTAACTTATCAAAACACCAAAATTTTAAAAAATATATAGATTTATCTAAAAAACTATCATTTATTAGTAAAATATTACTGAATATATGAAAGAAAAATGACAGCTTTCAATTTTACAAAAATGTATTGCATAAATACTACACAATAATAACTTTGTATGCTTTTTTAAAATAAATCTATACATTATGCATCATTATTATTACTTTTTTCCAAATTTCATTTATGATTTTATATTGACAATAAGGTATTTCATTTACAATATTAAAAATTGATTTAACACAGTTTCAGTTTTTTGGGGCCCTTATACAAGTAATCTTTACTTTAAACCACTCATACTTGAGATAGTGATGCAATCAATAAATTCTGTAATTGATTAATGCAATTCCATGGGTTTGAGCCCATGACCCAATGATCTGATATATGAAAAGCATATTTTTTTGGATTGAGTTCTTATAGTTTGTGAGGAAGTTAACTCTGACCTGTCCTATTTTATTTTGTTATGCTCTTTTATTATTTATTGCTATTTTCAATATTATTTAATATATTATATTTTAGTTTAAGAGTTAACTTACTTCCACCTTCTTCATTGTAGTTAGCAATCACGTGTTATGGAATCGGGAACCGTCCTCCAGAAGAGCTGTCCCGGGTAATGACTTCATCATCTAATCTAACTAATTTTACCATTGATCTGATATGTGAATGTAAGAATGATCTGTATCAATGTTTTGTACGATTTATAAATAAATTGTAAAGAGGATGACATGAATGAATTATTCTGTAAGCTAATCAAATCTGATATTGTGACGCGACTTATGCAAATGAGCCGAGATCGGGATTGTAAGTCACGAAGTATAAAAATGAAGTTGTTACACATATTTATGTAAATGAAGTAACATGGGACTGTACGTCATCCGGATATAAAAGCCTACGCAACCAACGACAAAAAGAGGTGTTGTATTGACGTAAGGTTGGCTAAATGACAACTGAGTTTCTTGTAAAGATCAACAATTGTTTAAAGTTTGTATCGTGGTGGAGGTAGAATTGAAATAGTATTTAAGATTTATTTCTTGTGAATAATTGGATTTTTGATATTTGAGTTGGATTAAACAAGTTTTGTTGATTTATTGATTGTTGCTTTATTATAGTTCCAATAAAGCATTTATTAACACTTTTGTAAGTGTTTTGGAATCTAATAAATTTATATTTTTTATTATCTAACTTGTTTGAGAATTTATCCCAATTATTAGTATAAGTTTCTAACATTGTTTGTTATTTTCAATCTAACTATATGAAACTCTAAACAAACTGCTCTCAAAGGTTAATAACTTTAAAAGTCTAATAAAGATAAGCACTAAATAAGCAGTCCAGAAGTACACAACATAAAATAAAAGTTTAATCAGAAACGTTTTCGACCTTAAGCGGTCCTCATCAGCTTTATACAAAGGCATAAAGTAGTACCATATCTAACTATATGGTACTACTTCTAGTTGTAAGTACCAATTTCCGGTTCTGTTTTTGCCAGTTAACAATAGTTGTTATTAGATTGTTTTGTAGTTAATTATTTTTAAGTTAGAGTTTAGTTAAAGACCTGAGCTCAGGCCAAACTCTGGATTGCAGAGTTGTTAGAACTGTTAGGTTTAGTTGTAATTAGCATTAATTGATATTCGTTAAAATCCGCGACTTTGCAAGTTTTGTGTTCTTTATGTTTATTAAGATAATGTATAATGTCCTAGTAAATATTAGTAATCAGAAATCCATAAATTTTAGGAATTTATGACTTATGTTGGGGTAAATATTATAAGTTGAGAACTACCTATATTTATGGGACTCCAGGTTAGAACCTGTAGCAACTGTGTATAAGTACAGCCTCTGGTCATTACTATTATCTGTATTTAAGTAAAAGCCAATCAACATATATGATCAAGATAAGTTCATTTTGTAGCAAGGCCAACTGATTTTTAGCACTGACAATTCATAATATGCTTAATGAAATTAATTTTATCCAATTAATCTTAAATCAAAAATAAACAGCTCTTTAGGCAAGGCAAAAACTTTTATGGGCTTTAAAAATTATGAAAGGCTACAAATATACGGTAAACTCCTCCCTAGAATTTCTCTTTTTAAAATAAAAATAAGATTAAACTTTTATTTAATTTTAAATTAAACATATAAATCGTAATAATATATAAAACAAACTTAATTGTTTAATATTAAATTTATAATAATAAAACAGTACAGTAATTTTAAAAATGTTTACAATTTTATTCGATAGAGGACAGCACTATAAAGTAAACATATCAAATTTCAACAAAACAAATTCGCGAAAATCATGTTTATAAAATCCATAATAAAGATAAAATCTTAAAAAATATTGTGCAATTTAATTACATAAAAGTAAAATTAAATTTGAAATTACTTTTATGATATTAATTAATAGCAATTTGTAACGACATTTGATTATTTTTGCTGTGAATGAATTAAATTTATAATTTTGGTTTGTAAGTTATGAGTTATTAAATTGTTTCAGCTTGTCAATAAATAAACTTTTACAATTTTTTTTGAAATTTAAATTTTGTTAATTGTTCATTATATCGTTGATACTACTACAAAAGATATGTGAGAGAAGTACTGTAGTTTTATTTTTGTACACCGTTAGAGGTCGCTATGTAATATTAGATCGTTTGGCTGAAAATCTCTAAACGTCGTCATTTGAAAGGTTAAGGTTTTTTATTTATTTCTTTAAAGATTGTTTATAAATAAATAACAAGTAGTTAGCTTTAAGTTATAATAATATATAGTTTAAGTTGTACAGAAATTGAATATGTTTAATAATTGATTGAAATATTGCTTAGGATTTGTCATTAAAATTGGCTGACTCATAATTTATCTCAAGGAAAAATTTTTTAACTTTGTAAACTATTCAATATACGGCTGTTTGCATAAATATTCTTCTGGGAATTAGTTAAGATTAAAGATATATTAAAAGTAACCGTCAAATATTTTTGAAGTTAAGTTTTCGTTACCAAATGTGATG
The DNA here is from genome assembly GCA_000484575.1 of Olivierus martensii. Taxonomy (NCBI): domain Eukaryota; kingdom Metazoa; phylum Arthropoda; class Arachnida; order Scorpiones; family Buthidae; genus Olivierus; species Olivierus martensii. The sequence goes on from AYEL01083718.1 coordinate 11,380, forward strand.
AATATTTGGTTAATTTTGATCTGATAAAGACAAGTAGTCAATTGGTTAAGTACAATATGATTTAATGATAATTTTTGTCCGTTGTTTTCATAAATAAATCTTTCTTAGTTGTTCAAATAAAATATAATAGTAAAAAATATGTGAATTTAAGTTTGAAAATTGAATTCTATATCGGTTTCATTGGAAAAAATTTTGATCAAAAAAATTATTATTTTAGATAAAAACAAGAAAGAGATTCTGGTATATCAAGATTTGTCAAAATAGTTTGGGATAAAAAATATTTTATTTTAAACATAAAGGATTATTTGGTTTAAAATTCAATCCAGTATACCAAATTAAAAATTTTATTTAAATGAATTAAAATATGATATAATGATTTCATATAGTAAATAAGAAAATTGTCAAGTGTAATTATATGTTGAAAATATCTGTCATATTCTTGTAAACATTTACTTGTGTTTCTAAGAATTTGTGAAAGATGATTTCCACCAATTTCACAATATAGGCTATCTATTCAATATTTCATTAGTTTTACAAGAGAGAAGGGATTAATTTTGAATGTGTCTCTCTCACAAAAATCTGAAGAGCTTAAATCAGATGATTTAGATAGCTATAAATCTTAAACAATGATATTATCAAAAAACTGTACAGCACATTCATTGTAGAATTTGCAATATGTGTAGTTTCATCATGTTAGAACCAATAATTTCATTTATTTCAAATATTTCAATGAAGTATTGCATGATATACCTTTCAACAGTTACTTAAAAATTGAGGCCAGTTTTTGTGAAATGGCACATTATACTCCAATCTTTTGTAAATATAAACTTTTCAAATAATAATTCATGAGAATTTTAAATAGACCATATTTTAGGTTTTTGACTATTTGTATAATTATTAAAATGAAAAATGAAGTGTCTAATATGTTTACTATAATCTTCTATTTATATGCCATATTGTTGAAGATTCAGATTTTCTAGAATATCTTAAAAAGAATTACAACTTCATATAGTTTAATATTACTCAAGAGCCTTTAGCAGTCAAAAGATTTTTATTCAGTAACGCTTTTCAATGCTCTTGGCATCTTCCTCAGCTGTTACAATCTGACTACTTGTAGTTTGTGTTTGGTACAGTCTAATTGAATGATTATTATTCATATAGTTTGTTTTCATTTAAAAAAATTGTTGGTTTACAGTGATGTTTTTGATTGTTGATACCTCCTGTTTTATGAAAATAGTTCAATGAATTGTAGATTTGTTAAATAAAGGCCAGTTTTCAGAAAATGCATTGATATCATTTTAAATGGCTGAAATAATAGTTTTCTTATATATATATATATACACATCTTGCAATAAATTTATTTTATAAAATATTCTGTTAAATTAATCTAATTATATATAACAAAGATAATATAATGTTAATACAATACAATAATAATATATTTTTGTACATTATACTATCATTTATAATAATATAATTTTTGATTTATTAAAATAGCTTTTTTGTATTTCCATTTGATAATTTTAATATGATAAATTATGTAGAGATAATTAGCTTTATATGTATCTTAATATCAATTAATTTTTTATACTTATTGCCTAATTATTTAGGGTGATATGTTTTGAACATTTATATATTATTGACCTAATTATTGCTTATCTGTTTTCTAAATAGACATAGAACAAATGCTGTTCCAACCTACTCATTATAAACTTCGTGAATTCAACTGTTCTCTTGTTTGCATTCATATTATATGGAAATATGTATCGACAATGATGCACAGATTTTAGCAAAGATATCTAATATATCTAATAGCATTTGGCTTTACTTATCTATAATGAGCAAAATCTAATTAAACTTCATAAGTTGTTGAATAACTTTGAGCAATATTTAAAATATGGTAAAATAGTATTAATCATGATATAGTATGAATAACTTTTCAACAATTCTTTTATCCGGTTTGTCAATAATTATGATGTTTTCAATATATTTAAATATGAGCAAATTGGATGGACTAGTATTGTCCCAGATTTCACACTTTAAAAGAATTGTTGGAAAATTTATTTTTATGAGAAATTTTCATATGATTGCCAATGTGGCTACTAACTTGCTTAGAGTTGTATTGACCTTTCCCCTAATATGACAAATTATCTTTTCATAGTACATAAAAATAAATTATTTACTCATTCAATTTTTATATAAAAAAAGTAATTTTTGTTTTATTAAATAAGATATCCTAATTCTGATCAAAAATATTAACATCCTATTCTATTAACATTTTTTTAATGATCTCTTAATTTATTTTGAACAAAAAATTTTTCTAAATATAATAAAAATTTAATATAGTCATATCCAGCTTTTTTCATAAAGAGATGAGAATACTAGATTGTAACTGTCATATTTTTGTGGGTCTTAAGCAGGGGTGGGCAAACTTTTGGGAGAAAGGGCCATATTGCATCAAAGAAATATAGCCTAGGGCCGCACTTTCCCAGCGATCCCTATCCTTCATTATCTGACCTTCTCCACGGGATTGGCTGTGTGGAAACACTTCGGCTTTCCACTCTGGAGAATCTGGGTTCAAATCTCAAGTCCCACCCCTTGAAAATTTTTATCGTGGGGTCCGGGCCCGGCCAGTCGATCCCCGTCCTCCACAATCCGACTGACCCCTCCGCAGGGGTGGGAAACCTGTCGAAGGGCTTGTTTCGCCCCGCCACTTAGTACTCTTACTGAGTACCCCGTCCTCCACAATCCGGCTGACCCCTCCGCAGGGGTGGGCAGCCTATGGAAGGGCTTGTTTTGCCCCAGCACATAATATTCTACAAGAATGGAAAGACCCCCTCCACGGATGTGGGTATAGCCTGTGGTTGGAAGTGATCCTGCCCTTTAGTAATCTATCTGATTGGAAAGGGGTGAAAAACAAAATAGCAAAAAACTCCCAAAATTCCACATTCACCTAATTACTGTCTGAGGTGACAAAATTCTCTTAGAAAATTATGTAGCCAAAATAGAAAGATCTTAAGGGGTGCATTTGTTGACTAAGATATTATAAAAGGATGGCATGTTAAAATTAAGTCAATTTTCTTAGTAGATCAGCTTTCATTGGCCGTTATATGAATCGTGTTTGAATAATGCCAGCAGTCCAAAAAAAGTGAAAACACCATTTTCAGAGAACCTTGGCAGGGTTGAAATTCTTTTAAATTATATTAAAATTATAATTTAATCATTTTAAATTTTAAACAATAATTGAAAACATATTTGTTTAGGAAATTGCACAAATATTAAATATAAACACCGTGAAATTACGTGTATTGAGATGATTGACTGACAAAGTGATTTTATTTGATTCTGAATGTCCAAACGATTTTATTTGATTTTGAATATATTTTGCAACCGATTTATTATGCAATGACATTGATTCTGGTTAACGGTTAATCAAATGTATTTTTGTAAGAAATATGACACTGTAATGACATCAATTTATTATGCAATGACATTGATTCTGGTTAATGGTTAATCAAATGTATTTTTGTAAGAAATATGACACTGTAATGACATCTAAGTTTACATTTTTGTAAGAAATATGCTACGGTAATGACATCTACAGTCTACCATTATGAAATATTATTTATTACTTTTCTAGAAATTACATAACTATATTGCTGAGATAATGGCAGATTTGATATTTTTTGTATTCATTTTATTTATCGAAAAAATTTTTGGCATTATAGCTATTAGTTTGAGGGCCGCATTAAGTAGTTCCGAGGGCTGCATGCGGCCTGCGGGCCACATTGGTTTGCCCACCCCTGGTCTTAAGTGTATTTTATTTTATTGATCTTAAACGTAATTATAATAAAGCCTATAATTCTTTTTAAGATTGTCATCTACTTTTTGTCTTCAAAGGCATTCATTACAATTGTGGGATAATTGATTTTCCAACTACATAGTGTTATTACTTTAAGTTAATAGTTAACAGAAAGAGCAGAGATTTGAATACAGTATATATGAATATTCATTCTTATATTAATGAATATGTAATTCCAAACCTCTGCTATTCCTGTTAACCATTAACTTAAAGCAATAACACTAAAGCACGTTTCAGCTTCAACTAATTAGTTAAGGGACTTTATTAACGAACCTGTAAAAATGTTTTCAGCTCCAAGCTCTCCTTAGCTACAATTTAGCATAACAAAACAACAAAAACATGAATAAATGACATTTCAATAATTAATTTCAAAAATAGTTATTGAAATGTCATTTTATTCATGTTTTATTTGTTTTATTATGGCAAATTATAATTGAAGAGAGCTGAAAACATTTTTACAAGTTTCCTATAAAGTGTAATAGTTGAAGTTGAAACCTACTTTAGTGCTATTGCTTTAACTGATTTAGCATTTTGTGAATAGTTTTTTTTTTGTACAATTTATATGTTAATAATAATGATTATTCAATTGATCTAAAAATTTTTAAATAGTGAATATGTAATATATAAGAATGTAAAAAATGGTGACTAATATTACAATACAATAAAAAGAAAGTTTGTGAATTCAATTAAATTTAAATGATTTATATAATAAGGATTGTTTTGGGCGCTTTCAATCGGAGATCTCCGGTAACCTCCGAATACTCGCGCAAGAATGCTCTCATCTAGATAGGGTCAAGGAAATAGTGGCTACATAAAATATTAGCATAATGTGACAGTAACAGGGAAAAGGATGAAAGTAGATACAAACAAAATCACAACATCCTATTATGAAATTATAGGAAAGGAATAACAAATACAAAACAATGATAAAATACAGAAATAATTTTTGGCTTTAATCACTTTTTTGCAGCGTGTATGAACAAAAAACAAGCAATATTCCATCTTTACCTAAGTCAGATCTTTGAATATGTTTGGTGAAATGTCACCTTTCTATGGCACTAAAAACTGAAATACGTAACTAGGTACAACAGCAATGATAGAATGCTTTTTAGAACAGGTATGCCGAAAAATAAAAAGCGTAACACAATACGGAAAATAACTATGTGGCTTTGATGTTATTAGAATAAATGGGAATAGTCACTCAAAAAAATAAGGAATTTTGCTTTTGCGGGCGACAGTGAATTCCTTCTGACACTAATAATTTCGGTTGTATCGGAGATCTCCGGAGGAGCGCTTCAATCGCATGTTCCGATTCCTCTGCCGGATGTAGTCGCTCCACTATCAGCACTATCTGACACAAGTTACCTACTACTACGAATGGTTAACCTGATTGTAAAGGCGGGGATCGACGGCTGGGCCTGGAACCATGAACAATACTCCCAAGTGGTGGACCCGAGAATCGAACCCGTTTTAGAGTGGAAAGCCAAAGCAATCAATCCGGCAGACTCTCTTTCTATATTATAAAGTCAAATATTTAATGGGATAATTGACAGAAATAAATTCATACAAAAAGGTTAGGTTCTTTTCATTTTATTGAACTTTGCTTTGCTGATTGAAAGTATCAAAAATGATACTTTTACACCCCAAACCCTATTCTATGGGCGGCCGGATGGCCGAGTGGTAACGCGTTGGCGTGCCACGCTGGAGGACCCGGGTTTTTTTCGGAGTACTGGGCCCGGCCCGGTGATCCCCGTCCTTCACCATCCGGCCCTCCTCCAGGGTGTGGGTGCAGCCCCTCTCGAGTGCACCCACCTTGACGTGGTGAGAGGGCTTACCGGCTGTCACTATGCCTGTATCTGGTGGATCCGGGCCGATACGTCCATAGTGACAGGGAGAAACTAAGAGGTTGCCAAATGTTAGGCGAGATCTGGCGAAAACGACCCCACACCTCTTGACGGGCGTGTTCAGACGGTGTGTCCTCGGCGAGTCGAAAGGGAGTGGTTCACCCTAGTAGACAAGCCGTGGGAAGTCCTAGCCGGATAATTCGCCCGGATCTCGGTTGACTTTCTATAGAGAGATCCAGCAGCAA
>AYEL01083720.1:0-49235 GCA_000484575.1 Olivierus martensii
GGTCACGGAATGCCCCCCGAACGAAGACGGAGTTAGAGAAATTCCAAAGAAGGTGGGAGATCGAGTGTGGGATATCTGTATCTTATTACTCTCCACCTCGATTAAATTTTGAATCGCGATTAAGACCATAACAGAAACAAGAGATGAAAAAAGGAATTTAAACGCTCGCTTGATAAAATAAATATTTCGAATTACGGCGATATAACGCGTCATATTTAAGACCGTCGGGTCAATTCTCAACCCTGGATATCAATAAATTGCATAGAATGTTTCTCCCAGGTGTCCGACGAATAGTCGCGAATTCGACACCCATCTCAGCGAATGTTCGAGAAAGTATAAACATCATCTTTCCTCTCCCGGGAAAGGGTGAACAAAAGGTCACAGGATTTAAAAGCTAACTTTGGCCTGGGACCGACGCTTTTTGGTTCTGTGTCTCCTTGCTAGTCTGTTACTTCCAGCTCCTTGTGTTAAGATATTCTCCGCTTCGTCGATTTCTTCTCTACATAGATTAATCCTTCAATAGAATAATTCTTCGTTAACTGAATAGGCTTCAGAGGAAAATATTTGGTAACTACAAAATTTGTCAATCACCTGTATTGTGTTGTGTGTGTCATCATTCCAGAGACTAAAGACTTTTGCGCCGATTCCAAGTTTGTCAACTAGAGCGATAAAGACCAAGTTGTATTCACAGGTATCTATCTCTCATTGTCGGTCTATAGTGCTTGTAAATGGAAATCTCTCTTATGTTTTTCTTCAAGTAACAATAAAGAAGCTGTTGAATTTAATTTCAATATTGTTCTCCATTTTTCGCTGAGACTCCTCAGACAGTCATCCTTACTCGCGCGTCTAACCTGAACCGCTCATAGGTTGTAAGACCTGTTGTTTTCCGCAATTCTATTTCCGCCCGGAATTCCACACGTATATTATGAACAGTTTTATATTATGATATTCAAATAATGAATTTTTCAATTCTTTCTCTTTAAAGTTTTGCTAGCTGAGTTTGTGTGAAATTCATCATAAGAAACCATAAAATTTTAGTTGCTCACTAAAGTTGAAAATAATTTAATAATGTTAAAGAAAACTGTGTTGTGTTATTTATTCATATGATTGAATTATGATCAAAAAATTTGTATTATATATATATATATTAATTATAGGCAAAAAAAGATATTGGAAAGTTTTTAAAACTGTAAAAATATTTATTTTAATAGATTATAAATTGATGAATTATAAGTTGGTAAAAAAAGTTTTTAATTAATAATTTTTCTGTAAATTACTTGAAATTGTTTTCCAGAGTATTTTTTTAGTTTTTACACTGTTATGTTAAAATAAATATGTTATCATCATTCAATTTTTATTGAAATCAAGAAATTATTTTAGAAGCAATCTATGTATTTTTAATCATATTTATCCTATTTACCTTATTTTGAATGAAGAGATCCTTGACACTATTTAGTACTTGTATTAGTTTTAACAACATGTAAAAAAAAAAAAATCTGCATAATCTTTTTAAGATATCATATTGCAAGATTTATCTCATTACAAACCTTGTAAAAAAATTTTTTTTATACTTAATTTTAAAAATAAATTTTCTTTAAACTTTAAATTTAAATTGAAAATCAAAAGAATTACATTAAAAATTGTGAATATTGCTATATTGTTTTCATACTATTTAAGAATTTATGAAAATATTCCAGATAGTTTTTATAGATGCTTATCAAATTAATAAGCTTTGGATACATAAATATAATTTAAAAATATATAATTTTATCAAACTACAGGCAAGAAATAAATTATACTGTTTATTTACATAATGGTCCAATGATAATTTTCATCTATAATAACATTAATTCTATTAATATTGTCACATTTGTAAAATATTCAAATTGTGTTTATTTACAACATTCAAAGCCAATGTATCTAATTTCATTAAGATTAGAATTAAGAAAAATAATCATAAGTTAGAATAAGTATTGAAAATTAATTGATAAATATATCCAGTGATGACTATTTCTATTGATGATCTTTATTTTGTATACTAATTTTTATATTTGTATGTTAAATAATTTAATATCAAAAATTATGCACCATTTAAATTATTTTAATAATAACTTATATGAACTTATGAAATGAACAAAAAAATAATTTTACAAAGTATTAATTCAAATTTTTTCAAATCATTAGAATTATTCTGAAAGTTTATTCAAATTTTTCTTCTTAATAAACATTCAAAACTTGTCAAAAGAAACAAAATATTAATATTCAAAATGAAATAAGTATTCCAAATCAAAATAGTTCTAAAACAAGGTAAAAATTAATGTAAATCACCAAAAATGTAGGAAAAAAAAACCTGATTTATTTATAAAATCTGATAAGATCCAATAATGAAAAACCTGATTTATTTATATAAATAAGTCAGTATTTATTTTTAATTAATTTATTGATTATTAAAAATTAATAATGAATTTTAAAAGATTAATACATTTTGTTAATTAATGAAATTATTATTATTATAAATAAATGTTGAAAACAGGTAATTTCATTGCAGATAATGATAACTTACCTATAAAAATAAGACTTTTGATAAAGTGATGCTAATAAATTCCATTCTTATAACAGAAATGCTCTAAAGCTATTAAAACAGTTATTTTAACATACTATCTTAGATGTTTTCCAACAATTTAAATTTTATGAAATATAGTCATCTGAAATTGTAGGTCATTCCAAAATTGGTGACATTATTTGAAATGATGTAAATTGAGTATGATTTTCCCATAAATTTTGCTGTTAAAATGGACTGATTGATTTCAGAGAGAACTTTTGATCAACAAAATCAGATATATTTATGAAAGATTTACAAAAAAAATATGAAATCTGACAAATTAAATGACAATTTAAAAGGGAATAGCATTCTCTGTTAAACTAAAGCCAGAGGTTATCGATAAGGTCTAATAATGAAAATTTCACTGATTCATGGCTTAAATAAATCAAACATTGAATTTTGAGATAAATTCAATGTTTGATTTACATGTTTAATAGTTTTGAGACTGACAAAGTGAATGTGCATGAAGGATGGTCAGGGCATTTGTGGTGCTGATGATTTTAGTGAAAATCAACAAAGTGGTTCACAAGCACTGTCAGTTCACAATATCTGATATTTCTTTCTAATTTCATAGATGATTCTCTATGAAATTGTGGCTAAGTCTCTAAGTTATCACAAATTCTGTGCAAATTAATTGCCAAACGATTCATAGATACTCACAGGATGCAGCAAATGGGATCTATATTGACATTTCTACAGTGCTATCATGAAGAAGAGGATAACTTTCTGGACAAGACTGTGATGAGATGAGATGTAGGTGCATTTTATGAATATCGAGACAAAAGAACAATTCAAACAATGGATGTGCATACACTTGTTTAACAAATCAAACTACACATGCTACAATAATGCCACACATTTTTCTTATAAAGTACTTTGAAATTTTGTTATAATTGTTCAATTTAGAACTTTTTAAATTTTGCAAATTTGTAAGCTACTGTTCTAATTTTGAATCTTTATAACTTTTAAGCTAATATCTCCTTTTTATTTTATGTATTGAAAAGGATCAAATGATTGAAAACATTTTATGAATAAACTCTTATTTTTACTGCATTTGTGCTAATTGAATTCTTTTTATGTATGATTTTATAGTAATAATTATCTGTGTTAGCCTACATATATTACATTCAATATTGATGTATTGTTTTAAAAATATTAAAATATATTAATAATCACTGGTCCGTTATATTTTAATATATTTATTAATACTATATATTTATAAAAAATTGATTTATGTATTCATAGATATTATTATTACAGGCAAATCTAAAAATTTAATTTTTAAATATGCATTGGTATGAAGGAAGTATCCCTGAAGCAATTTCAGAAGCAAAGGGAAAGAAAAAAGTTTTCTTAGTTTATATAGAAGGTAAGAAAATATTTCACATGAATTAAATTTTAAATGTAATCATGTTGAAAACTTTTAAATTATCATTTTTAATATAATAAAATTATCAATTATCTGCTAATTTTTAAAAGCATTTTAAAAGATGATATTACATCATATGTTTTAGATATACCGGTAATTGCTGATTTCTTAACTTTTACTTATATTATGTACGTAGAAGTTACTTTACCGTAAACGTTACTGAAGAATCTAAACATTTAACCAAAAATCACTTCTATCGTACGAATCATCAAGAAATTCGTGTTAAATACGCATCATTGGAGCGATAAATCATCATCAAGAAGCAAAGAACATTGTTATCTTGATATCCAGGAAATTTACTGTTGTTTGGTTGGCCTGGGTAAGTTTAAGTGTTAGCCCAAATTCAGTTTTCGAGAATTGTTGTACTATCTCATTCCCTTTGTGCTCACTTCACCATAAAATGAATAAGTTGTCCACATACCTTGAATATAGAAGGAATTCACTAGTAATTTCAGGACTCAGCTGCGATTCTATATGTCTAACAACTATCTCCGCCAACACCCCTGCCATGGGACTCCCTTTAGGGACCCCGCGGAGCTGCTTATAGTAAATACCGTCGTATTCAAAATATGATTCATGGCAGATAAGGAAAGCGATTTTGCGTAAAAGCTTAAGGTCTTGGTGTTCAATCAGAAATCTGTAAAAAAGAACAAGTTACGTTATTGCGTAATCTAAGCGCTACCTGTATAGGTAGCGCTTAGATTTAGAGAAGGGTATAGCGCTTCAAAGTCTAGGATTGTCATTTCACAGAACAAGTTACGTTATTGCGTAATCTAATCTATACAGGTAGCGCTTAGATTTAGAGAAGGGTATAGCGCTTCAAAGTCTAGGATTGTCATTTCACTTCTTGCAGATGGGTGTGATTCCCTAATAATTATTTATTTAGATCTTGTGAATTACTTTTCCTTTATTGTTATTCATTCTGTAAGATGATCATTTCCCTATATCTGTACTATATTTAAAATAACATTATAAAATAGCATTTAAAATGCAATCATTCAAATAAACATACAGGCAGTCCATTCTGTGAAACCCTATTTAAGTCAAAGCATATGTATGTCAGAGCATACGTTATATAGTAGTAGTGTCATAATGATGTAACATTAAAAATAGTTATATTAAGAATAAGCATATAGATCTTGTAATAAAGCTGTCATTTACCATCTTAGACAACTGAATTCAATTCAGAGTCCCACATCTGCAGTTTTTCTGGAGAATTCTGCATTCAGGCCCAGTTCATTATCTAAAAATAATCCTATATAAGTATGGAGCTATGTAAGTTGTGGATTGTCTGTATTTAGTTATTGAAAATTTGCATAAGTCATCTATCCTTCTATATAAATAACTTTTGCTATATAAATATTTATTATAGATTTTATATATATTATAATAGTCAATATTTTAATATATCTGTTTTCAGAATATTCTATATAGTAAATTCTTTAAACTGTTATTTACAATTACTTACATTTATACTTGTAATTCAAAGATCTAACAGCACTATCAGCAGCTAAGTTTCTTTTTATTTTAAAGATACCGCTTAATCTTTAAAATAAAAAGAAACTTAGCTGCTGATAGTGCTATTCGATCTTTGAATTATTGGTAGTAAGTTTTTTACTTAGATGATTTCAACTTATGCTGTTTCAGTGATATGTGGATGCATAAGTCTATTTTTGTTGAATTTCCATAAAACACAAAATGAATAATTCATTAAACAATTTTTTGCAGAAATATTACTTATGACCTTAAATTTTCTTATCTATTTATAAAATATAAATTTCATTAAGGTCATTCTATTTGTTGTTATGCCTATTCATGTATATCAAATTTAAGCCTTGTTGACTTACACAGAAATTTTTTGAATGAATTAAAAATATATAAGTTGAGCTTAGTGTAGTTAGTTTTTCTGCCAGATTTATCTATATTTAACTTACTTGTAGATAGATAGATTCAATTTTTTAACAGTTATTATTAGAGATTGGTTTCATATAGGTTTTTATTTCATGAAGAGAGAATTTTAATTCTGAAAATGTTTATCCTCCATTACTACATTTGAAAATATGCATTTTCAATTCATATCTAACACTTCTCCCTTATTTTAAAATTAAGTATATTTTATTTAAAATAAAAAGAACTGATTGATTTATTCTTGTTACTTTATTTTCAATTAATATTATTTTTAGTGCTGTTTTTCTCTGATTTTTCCATATAATAATTATATATGGAACTAACTATTAACTGTAGTAATTATATGAATATTTTCTTTGCACATGCAGCTTTATAAATTGTTATGCATATGTGGAGGTCACGGAATGCCCCCCGAACGAAGACGGAGTTAGAGAAATTCCAAAGAAGGTGGGAGATCGAGTGTGGGATATCTGTATCTTATTACTCTCCACCTCGATTAAATTTTGAATCACGATTAAGACCATAACAGAAACAAGAGATGAAAAAAGGAATTTAAACACTCGCTTGATAAAATAAATATTTCGAATTACGGCGATATAATGCGTCATATTTAAAACTGTCGGGTCAATTCTCAACCCTGGATATCAATAAATTGCATAGATTGTTTATCCCAGGTGTCCGACGAATAGTCGCGAATTCGACACCCATCTCAGCGAATGTTCGAGAAAGTATAAACATCATCTTTCCTCTCCCGGGAAAGGGTGAACAAAAGGTCACGGGATTTAAAAGCTAACTTTGGCCTGGGACCGACGCTTTTTGGTTCTGTGTCTCCTTGCTAGTCTGTTACTTCCAGCTCCTTGTGTTAAGATATTCTCCGCTTCGTCGATTTCTTCTCTACATAGATTAATCCTTCAATAGAATAATTCTTCGTTAACTGAAGGCTTCAGAGGAAGATATTTGGTAACTACAAAATTTGTCAATCACCTGTATTGTGTTGTGTGTATCGTCATTCCAGAGACTAAAGACTGTATATAGAGACTAAAGACTTTTGCGCCGATTCCAAGTTTGTCAACTAGAGCGATAAAGACCAAGTTGTATTCACAGGTATCTATCTCTCATTGTCGGTCTATAGTGCTTGTAAATGGAAATCTCTCTTATGTTTTTCTTCAAGTAACAATAAAGAAGCTGTTGAATTTAATTTCAATGTTGTTCTCCATTTTTCGCTGAGACACCTCTGACAGTCATCCTTATTCGCACATCTAACCTGAACCGCTCATAGGTTGTAAGACCTGTTGTTTTCTGCAATTCTATTTCCGCCCGGAATTCCACACGTATATTATGAACAGTTTTATATTATGATATTCAAATAATGAATTTTTCAATTCTTTCTCTTTAAAGTTTTGCTAGCTGAGTTTGTGTGAAATTCATCATAAGAAACCATAAAATTTTAGTTGCTCACTAAAGTTGAAAATAATTTAATAATGTTAAAGAAAACTGTGTTGTGTTATTTATTCATATGATTGAATTATGATCAAAAAATTTGTATTATATATATATATATATATATTAATTATAGAATTTCTCAGAAAACGATACAGATATTTTACCAGAATGTTTCTTATAAAAAATTCAAGATAAAATCTAAAAATATTTTACTCAAATTATTCAATAAATAAAAAAGTTGTTAAAAATATTAAAAGTTGTATAGATATGAAAAAATATAGAAAGAAATTATACAAAAGTGGACACAAAACAACAAAAGGTTTTAGATAATTTTTCATAATATATGGTGTCGTTAAGTAGACTTAATTATCTAAATTATTTTATTATTAAGTTATTATTCTTGATTTCTTGTGAAATTTAATACATTTCATCTGTTATATTCATATATTCATTTATTCTTTGTTGTTTTCATACTTAATTTTTAATAAATTTAATTTTTAAGATATTTTATTCAGAGAAATTATTTTGTGAAAGTGTCTACAAAGTTTCTCTTGTAATTCCATTTCTATACAGTATAATTATACGAAATGTTCTAAAAAAAAATTGGTACTTCCTACACATGAATTATTCTTTTCCAAATTATACAGAAAAAGTCTACGGCTATTTTTTATTTGAACTTAGTTTCCGAGAAGAAAAAAAAATAATTCCGAAAGTTAAATGCATCATTGCATACAAAAGCACAAATGTAGACAGCAGCAGCAGCAGATACATGAAAAATTTATGAAAATTGATTTCAATATGGTATTTGTTAAAAGAAACCTATAACGCAATAGAAGAAATCGGAAGTATTGACACATATAATGTATAGCCAGAACATAAGGCGATAGATTTTATGTTATAAACTTTGAAGTCTAAAATAAATATCCCATATCATATACGTGTCTCATTGCTTATACTTCATATGATGTCTTGTTTTGAAAGTTTATTTATTTTTTATTTTTTGGTGCTGCGACTATACCAAGAGAAATATTTTTATAAATTCTACGTTAAACAGAACTGTTTCTATCAATTATTTGCATCATGTATATAATAAATAGTTTCATCTCTTAAAATGCTTTTAAAAATTAGCAGATGAGACTATAATGCATTTTTTCCATTCAAACTAACTAATCAACTAGATTATTTAATTTGTTAATTCAAACATAATTTTGAAGCCGAATTTTCTTCTTTACATTAAAAATATTTTTGTTATTTATTGCATTGTGAGCTATAATTTAGATGGCATGTTTGAGTGTATTGCTTATACACTCAAACATGCCATCTAAATTATAGCTCACAATGCAATAAATAACAAAAATATTTTTAATGTAAAGAAGAAAATTCGGCTTCAAAATTATGTTTGAATTAACAAATTAAATAATCTAGTTGATTAGTTAGTTTGAATGGAAAAATTCATCGATCACTTCATTATATGCACTAATTAATTTAAAACATTTTTTTAAGAACTAAAAAAATAAGAGTTTAATAAAATTAATTATATAAGATTGAAGAAAGCAAATAATTACATTTTGCATTCAAAATTATCATAAACGTTTTTATTTTTTTGTTTAATTGAACAATTGCAGATTATCTTACCCATCCAATAATACAAAACGTATACTGCAATACTTTTTCTTTCCTAAAGAAAAAAATTTAGAAATTAGCTAAATATTTAAATTAAAAAATAAAATTTATATTTATTTTTTTATTTTAATATAGTAATTTATTTATACAGAAATCTGTACACCATAACTTTTGCGTTATAATTAACATAATACTCAAGATTCATATCCTGCAGAGCAGTGATTATGTCGTGGTGTTTACCTCTGGTTGCAGCTGCATCATGTTGTAGCAACCACATTTTAGATATTAAAATACAGGTTAATAGCTTAATAATCGTGACGCAATGCTATTCAATGACTACCATAACAGCACAGTTATCAGATATACACTGTAATTACTTTAAACTGTAAGAGAGCGATAACATGTCTAGGCTTGTTTATGTTAACGTCCCGCTATATGAAAAAAGTATATACAATAATTAAAAAAATTTACTTTATCTTCATAAATATGACATAATCATCCGACATTAACTATATCCGTCATTTTTATATTATTTTTCAAACAGTTTCCATGTTGGATAGTTGAAGTACATGCAATTTTGCATCTGTTTTGACTCACAACTCGTTACAAACGGCAAACAAAAATTATCTAATTCAGCTTTGTAAATGCATAACACCTGGATATTGATTATATAAAAATAACTGTAAATGTTTCTATAAAATTTCAATGTCTCTATGAATTATATATAAATATATATTTGCTTCAGAACAAATTTATTTTGATTTTTTGTTTTTTAAATCAACACTTTTCAAAAGCATTCAACGATATTGTGTTTATTTAGATATTTGTCTGCTTTTAAAAGGTTAATGAACTCTATGCTGTTTGCTGTTTTCACATTGAAGTCCTTAGCAGTCTTGTCTTAATTGTGTTATTCATTATCATCGAAAATCAATAGAGTAAAGTTCACGTTTTGTAAATTAAACTCATTCTTGTTACGTACTTCGGAATATTTTTGTTAAAACAAATAATTTATATCTTATGCAAAATGTATATATATTCGTTAATATTTCATTTGTTTTCACGTCGTTATCTATAAAAATAGAATAATATGCTATTAAAAATAATCAAATTCTTTTGTTTAATTTAGGATAAGAAAATAAATCGTAAAATTATATTTTAAAATTTTATAATATTGTATTTTGGAAAAATATTTATTTTTATCGATCAATCATTATATATATATTTTTTGAAACTGTTAATTATTTCATTAATTAACAGTTTAATTTTAATTAATTTGGTTAAAATAAAATTTTCCAATTAAATAAAACAAGTGGAAAATTTTCATTAAAAATTCTGTAAATAAATTAAACTAGCATTGTTTATAGTAAAATCAATATATTTTTTTTACATTATAAAAAAATCTATTCTTTTACAGAAAAATCTTCATTTTAATTAATTTATATTTTGTTCTTTTTTGATAATTAAGGTTTCATTTATTTATATATATTATGAAATGTTGTTATGGTTCAATAATATTCCGAATTGCTGTTGATAATGTATAGAAATCAAGATGCTTGAACAGTAACGCCCAATTTGATTCTCTTTGATAATATTATTGTAGTTTGACTAATTAATTACGAGTCATTTGCATATTTCGTTTCTACCTGTCTATAATTAACTGTAATTCACGGATCAGCATTATTTCTCGGGGCGTATCAAGGGCTCTTTAGAGCTGATTAAAATATTGTTATGTGAAAAAGATGGATTTTAATCAAATCTAATTCTATAATAATATTAAATTTTATAAATGTAACATCTGTATGACCGATTTCTAACTTTTGAAATTGGAATAAATGCATTTTAAAAGTTTAAAAAATTTTTAAAGTATATAAACTAGATATATATATATTTTCTTTGAATAATTGCAAGTAGTAGCTTTATAATGTTAACATTAAAAGAAATTATAGTATATAAAATGAGTAATGCTATTTTTCACTTTCTTTTATTTGATAAGGCCTAAGATTTTAATTTAAAAACTTATCTATAGAATCTATTTCTATATTAGTAATGATTAAATTATAAAAAAAATGAAAAATGCTCTGGAAGTTTCTTCCTAATCAGCATAAAAGTATGGTATGCAAAACATAAATTTTTAGTATTTTTTATGATGGTCATTAAAAGTAGAATACGTTAAAAATGTGTATAAATATTAAAGATAAATATTACACGAGTAAAATCCCGTGAGGCGCTAAAAGTGAAGAGATTAGCCAATGTGTCCATGTCAAGCGATCAACTGTAAAATGACTCTCACCAGAGTTGTCTGTTGCGTTGCGAGTTTCATATTTTTTTTCTTGTTTTTTTACGTTTACTACAAGCAAAATAAGAACTGAAATCGATTGTGAAAAATTGTGCAAAAGCTCTCGAACAATTTGCTTTCAATTTTCAATATTAAAAAAGAAAAAAAAAAAGAAAACTTTTCGATTTGAAGAAACTTTCGTGATGGTCTGGCTTTTGCAAATGCCGTACTTCAATTATTTCGTAAGAATGTATCATCAAAAGCATTAAATTTTAATGACAAATATCCAGTTTAATACATTTTTATATGGTGCTCGATGATGATGGTTTGAAATTTCTGAAATCAGTTTATTCAGACCAATAAAATTTTTTTCTTTATCAATTATAACCAATGTCGATAGTTTGAAACGGGAATAAATATATTTTATTAAAGAAATTTGGATGCATAGTTATAAAAATAAACCTCTGTCCGATCTTCATGATTTTATCAGTATATCGGAGATGGAATAGTTCTAACGACTTGAAGAGATCTCCAAATATCGACTTAAAATATTCAATAGCACTTGCATTTGCAAGTCTTCATGACATTTCGCATATAGAGTACTCTTATCATATATTATGGAATTACAGTAACTTCCATCCTTTTAAGCAAAAACTTTTTGAAGAGAAGCAAAAGTTTTGCTTCTTTCCAACTTGTTTAAAATGAATTCAGCGCATTGAATATTAGTGCAATGCTATAATAATGTGAATATTCAAAATAGCTTCTTCTATGTGAACATTTTAGCAATCTTCTAAATTAATCCACATAAGTTAATAAAGTTATTATTTATTTATCAGTTATAATGATAGGTTCATTTAATGATGATAAATTCTAAAATAATGTTTAATAAAATTGAAATTTTTTAAATTGCTAGAATTATTTCACTATTTTTCTCTATTTTTATAAATTATTTCATTGTTTTCAAGATTTTATTCCACTTATAACACTTATAACATTATGAGTTATGTTTTGTTGACTAATCAACATTGCAAAGTCTCCAACAAATGTTAACTTATAAAAATGAGAAATGATGATGAAACAGGGAAGTCTGTGAAAAATTCGAAGTATAAAAATGTTTATATTTTGTAATTATGAACTCTGTAAGTAAGACCATATTATTAATTTAAAATACAAATTAAAACTTTCAGTATCTTTATGTTATTCTCTAATACTGAATTTTAGTCTAGTAATTAATCGATTATTTACTCTATACTATCGATATTAGATATTAGATTTTTCTTCTTTGTAAATTGCTTTATCATTTTATGAACGTTATCTTTCTTACTTTATAAGCGAATTTAATGTTTCAAATTTCAAGTGAGGATATTTAGAACGTTAATTCGATTACTTATTGTACTTTAAAAGTGCGTTAAAAGAGCAAAAGTTGAAAGTTCAATGGAGATGAAGTTAAGCGTAATTGTAGATGACACTGGTGGATATTATGAGTCCATTGTTCGCTATTGATCTCCGTTTAAGAGATTTAATCTAAAATAAACTTTGGATCAAACGGAATAGAACCTTCATCATTTTTCAAAGTTCCAGATTCATTTAACCATCTAACAGCAAGATTACTACAGCAAAGACATCCTTGTTATTCATAAACAACTATGTTTACTTATATACAATGTTTACTACTATTTATCTATTTCTTTAATTATTTTTATTTTATACTCATTTTTATTAGAAAAATAATTTTATAAATATAAAATCTGTTTAATTATTAAACTTAATCTTTGAAATTTAAAAAAGTTATCAACTGTTTTTGTTCATAAAGTTTGAAGTAAAGCTATAATGAATTAAAAAAACTTGTTTTATAATTTAAAAATAGAGAATAAAATAATTTAAATGAGGATTTTACAGATAAAAATTCAATTATTCGTTAAAAATTATAAAATCAGAAAACAATAATATTCCGTTCATTATAGAATCAAAAAATTAAAAGTTCTTCACTTTTAAAAATAATCTCCTTTTGAATGGTA
The DNA here is from genome assembly GCA_000484575.1 of Olivierus martensii. Classification (NCBI taxonomy): domain Eukaryota; kingdom Metazoa; phylum Arthropoda; class Arachnida; order Scorpiones; family Buthidae; genus Olivierus; species Olivierus martensii. The sequence continues at coordinate 13,299 of AYEL01083720.1, forward strand.
AATATACCATTTGAATGGTAAATATTTACATTCACTTGCTTTAAAGTCATTTCATTGAATTCAATACAGTCATATCCCAAGTTATGGCTCCTCCATTTATGGCTTCGGACTTAGGTACATTTTGAATTGCCACCATTCTTCAAAGTTTCTGTGTTTAATTTGAAGTTATGGCTTTTTTAACAGCAAATTTTTGAAAAAATGCTTTTTTTCTTTTAAGCTAAGCATACACTATTTCTTTAAGTTATAAATGCTTCATTTATGTTAGTTATGCATATACATGACAATTGCAATGCATTGATAAGTGAAAAAAGATAGTTGTCCGATTTATAGAAATTTTCGAGTTATGGCATCATTCTGCAACCTAAGATGGCATAACTTTGGTGTATACATGTATTTCAGTCCAAACATATTTTCAATTTTTGTCTTGCTTGGATATGCTTACTTAATTTATATTTATCATAATGGTTAACTTCAGACTATTAATTGAAAAATAAAACTTCTCTTTAACACACATAAAATGCTTTAAAATATCCAAAAATAATCTGAATGAAATATTTTTTTATCTTAATTCACATTAATTGATGCTAAATCAGTTGCATTAAACTGGCAATTATGAACGATGTTAACTGGGTTCAATAATATATTTTGTAATTTATTCGAGTGCATGTACTTCAACAAAATTGGAATTAAATCGATATAACTCTTTAAAATTTTACAACGATGCTTCATGATTAATAATTATGTTTAATCTTCACTTTTTGTAACTCATGAAGAGAAAATATTAAAATACTCAAGAGAGTTGACTGTTTACGGCTACGCTTCTATAAATAATAGAGATTAAGTAAACGCAATTTTAATAATTTAAAATTCGTTTACTTTATCTCTTTTACTTATAATTATTTAAATTAATAAATAACAAAGACCGCTTTTAATGGAACATACTGATCAATGTAGAATAATTTTTAATATTATTTTTAAGAATAGTATAATAAAGTTATAGAAAAGCATATTTACGACGTTTCTTAATAACTTACAAATATTTTAATTCTAAAACTAAAATATTAATAATAATTTCTTAAATGAAAACTTAAAAACTCCATGTCTAATTATCATTAAAACTGTAATAAATTGAAATTGGATTTTAATACATTAAAAGCATATTTTAAAATAATAATAATAATAAATTTTCTAATAATCTGAATAATTTGGTGTGTGATTCGTATTCGATGATACTTCAAAAATCAAATAAAGTTTTGAAAGCAGATGGAGAAAGTTGTTCATTTATCCATTTGCCTCTAGAACAAAGGCAAGAGTGATCTTTAAGTAGCTCTGCCTGCCTTTGGAATAATTCGCTAAATGTTAGCTTTTCAAGCACCTCTTACAACGTGTTCAAGACTTAAATCTTTCTTCGTACTTACTTGCAGATAATTTTCGCACTCAAATTATCTTAAATTAGTTAATTTAAATATTTTGAAGGATATATCACTTCGCGAAATATTTATCTATTTAATTCGAATAATCTTATTAATCACTTCAGTTTATTTATTTTTTAATAAATTAAGATAAAAATAAATTGTATATGGTACTTTAATAAATCAAATTTGAATTTATCTGATGAAAATTCTTTGTTTATGCAATAACTTTGTGCGCTATTTATTTTATTTTGTATTTCTTATATTTTGTTTCAGTTGTGCAATATGTTTTATTTTTCTATTCCTATACAGGCACGATATAAACCAAAGTCAATATAAACATTATTTTTTTTTACCCCAAATAATAGATTCAACGACAATCTGTTGTTTCTAAATCTGTTTGGCATCTGGTAAATTTCCGTAGTAACTCTCCAGGTGTCAGACCGCTCTCTACTAAATAGTTCAATCCTCTGTCAACTACATTTTTTAACCGGGATTTTTTTATGTTACTACTTTGATAATTTTTAAATGGAAACAAAATTAGTAGCTTTAAAAAAGTGCTAGTTTTGGATTTATGCATTATTATATTTATGTGTTTCTTTCTTTTGATTTTATTTTTCGTTTTAATTTAATCAAGTTTTGTCATTTGTCTTTATCTAATTTAAAGAGTAATGCGGATTGTTTTAATATACTTTAAACATGCTGTAGTTAAAACGTTTATGCGAATGTAGGAATTTTTCCTTGCGATGAAAGATAAATAAAAATCTTCTAAAAAGTACGAGAAGAAATGTGCTCGCTAAAACTGACAACCCATCAACCGATGAAGTTTGGCGTGAAATAGTCCTCCTAAAACTTCGATTAAAGGTCATGTTCCATCTAACGCTTTTCTGATGGTTGTCAGAATAATGATGAAGTAAAGTCAATCATATACGCTTCTTATTTTCTGCTCTTTAATGTATAAAGAATTAATATAAATCCTTTTCTTCCTAGGGGATTAATATTAATCTGGTTTCAATATATCGCGAATAAAGAGCATAAATTAGTATATATAAAACGTTTTCTTAATTTTTTTTATTTTTAATGTATTTTAAGTTAATTCTTTTAAAAAATTTTTAATCACAATTAAAAATTAACAATTTAATTTTAATAATGTTTTCAATATGAGCAATTATATTTACAACGAAAAAATTAAAGAGATTATAAATGTTGTTTATTTGATTAATACATTAATTAAATGACATGAATTTTTTTAAATTTATACTCTTGCTGTTAATGTTTTAAAATAATTTTGCATTATATCTTTACATAAAAAAGAAATATTAAAATATTTTAATAAGCTAAATTTTAGTATAGATTTTTAATCTAAATCTATTCAAAATCAAAAGAAGAATTAATATATTAGAAATTTATATAATATTAATATATTAGAAATAATAAAGTTTTAAATAATTTGACTTCCTCTGCTGTCTGATCCGATTATAAATGTGCAATAGTTTCCATCGATTTATTGTTTTAATAGAAATTTATTAAAGCTGTTTATTCAGGCATTCATCGTAGAGGGAAATTCTTTAACTAATTAATGCAAATAATCAAGAATGTAACTTATAATTATATATATATTTTTTTTCTTTTTGATCTAGCAAGCTTTAGTAAATTTGATTAAACACCTCTCGTGATGACTGTTAAATTGTCCAGAAGTAATCGTTCTTGATAATCTATTGGGAGGTTAGAAATAATTTTCCCAGGTAAAATTTATTATTTTAAACAATCGTTTCTAGTTCAAGAACTATTAAACTGATATTTTAAATATTTGATTCATAACATAATGCTTATTAATAGTTTATTTAGAAAATACAATTTATGCCACGTTAAAGTACAAATATATGCCTTAGCACCACATATATAAATACGATGCAAAGACATATATTTAATGTTCATGCTAAAGAACATTAAATATATGCCTTAATTATGCTTTAAGTATTTATGCTTTAGCATGCAAGGCATCTAAGTCATATGTATAAATCACAGAAAGCACTAAAAATAATTGACCAGAACAAATTTTAACAGAAAAGCAATGCTTATTATTGTCAATGACATTATAATGTGAAGATTATGTAAACCAATATTAATTTCTAAACACTTTACAACTTTCATGCCTAAAACAGTAGATAAAGCAATCTTATAATATCAAATTTCATTTGAATATAATTTTTTTAGAGTATTTTCACTTTATATTAGATATTTTTCACTCATATAAGTAATACGAGGAATTTTTATATTATGCTTTAAATGTGGATGAAATGCATTACATGATTAAATACAAAGCACTAAAAATTGATAAAAGTATTTATAAAAGCAAAATTTTGTGTTTAAACTATCAGCAACACTTCATCTGCCATATTCAGCCTTCAAAATTCTTATTCAGCTGCTTTAAAAAATAAAAAGTAATAAGCTCTCGAATAAATAATGTGTATAAACTTAATTTTTAGAATTTTATAATTGAAAATTTATTTATTCTTAAAAATAATACAAAAAAATTAAATATTAAATAATAGGTTTAAAATTGAAAATTTAATTTTTTGTTTATGTTTCTGGATGGGGAAAAAGTTGAATAATGATCTGTCAACAATGAGGTCAGCCTAATGTTTTAAATATTTATTCAAGGATATGTTTAGATGTCTTAAACGCTTATGCATTATTTCCTTTTTGTATATTGGGTCTATCAATCTACATTTACTTTATATAATTAACTATCACAGGATTAGTATTAAATTTTAAAAACAAATTTGTCGATGATTTTTGCGTGAATGATAAATTAGGTTTCGTTAATTTGATAAACTTGTATATAAAAATAGCTTTCTGTATTTATTTCTAAGAAAATGCAAACAGAATATAACAACATTGAAAGAATATAATCGAATAAAGTATAAATAAAAAGGACAAAATTGGAGATGAATATCGGAACCAATGTCGAAATCAAATTGGGATTTGTCATCAACATTAGAATTATCACTTTTGTAAATTAGATTAAACAGGATTTAAATTTTAATCCTTCAGTGTTATCTATTCTCGTAATTTTAGCAATAGTTTTTAATTTATCAAAATGCTGCTCTATAGCAGATAAGATATTCCCCAAAAGGGATTTAAAAGATATTGAAAAGAGCAACTTTAATCTTTTAGCTCTTTTATACGATTTAAAATTTAATAATTAAACAAAACACATAATTATTTAAGATATTAATTTTTATATTAATCTAAAAGAAATAAATATTATTAAAAAACTAAAAAGTGCTTATTTTCTTTGAAGCCATTCTTTCTTTTTAAGTCCGTATTTAGTAGGAAGAATGACTTTAAAGAAAATAAAATAGATAAGGTTTAGTGAAAAACAATTATACTGTTCTTAAAATTTTATTTAAAAATTATCAAATTGAGAAATTTAAATGCTTGAAGAAGAATTTCTGTAATTAGTGAATAGTGAGTGATTAATTATAAAAAATAAAGTTTAGAGAAAGCATATTTACAATTAAAATTACGATCAATTTATATTGTCGTTACGAATTTTATAATTAATTAAATTTGTAAAAAAATTAGACTTTTTCCAATAATTAACGAACTTATTTAATCTAAGCGGAACACTTAGGCGAATGATTAAAATTTGGCAAACTATTTAGAAAATTAACTATTGAATATAGACTATAAAGCTTTGGTAAATGATATTTTTATAAACTGAGAGAACTTTTTAATTTGCTGAATTAATTTTCTGATAGAAATTATGATTTATTATCAAAGAAAATGATGTCTGGAAAACTACAATAGTTAAGTAATGCTAATGTTTGTGAACTTTTTGATATACAATAGTGGTTGACACTTTATCTTTTAAAAAAGATGGTGGCTTGAAAAAGAATTTCTGAAGAGTATTGAAAAAGTTTATGAAGATCTTTTATGACAAGGTAAAGTACTGTATATAGAATTCTATACTGATAATATAGAATGTTGCTTTCTAATTTTAACAAAAGTTTTAAAAGCATTTTTAAGAGTACTTTAAATAGATACTGAATAAAATTGCACTCATATTTATAATTAATAAATTTAACTTTCAAAGTATAGAAATCGGTTCTGAAAAAATTAATTTTTATTTATTGAATAATTTATGAAAATAGTTATTTATAACTATAAGAGAGTTACATATAAATAACTATTTTTCTGAGATTTTAGCTTTATGAATATCTTAATTATTACTATATTTATAATTTTAAGCAAAATGTATTGATGTGTTGCATATCAATTATTGAAAATGATAAAATAGTTATATATCAGCAGATTTAGTGGCATAAATGATTAAAAATGAAAGACGTTGTTTATTTGGATGATCAACTAGAAATTAAATTATTTAATTCCTAATCCTTTTCAAATAATTTAATTAATATTTTATTGTCATTAAAATATTATTGTAAAGGATTAATGGTTGCATTTATTATATAAATGTTAACAAAATGTCTAAATTAAAAAAAAACCAACACTGATTGCATTAGATATAATATTTATTACACTATATTAATCAAATCGTTGTAAGTAAATGTGTAAATGAGACATTTATTGTTGTTTATTACTATATAAAATAAATCTTCTACATTAAACTATAATGTTAGCAATTTTATGTAATATGACATTTATATAACTTAATTTTGTTCTAATATTTTTTTGCTGATTCAAGATTATATATGAAACGAAAATATTGCAAAGAAGACCAAATTAAGAGCTATAGTTAGAAAAAGTAGTTCTAAGAACTAATTACCTACTTTCCAAACTATTTTAGTTCTAAGATATGGAAAATAGAATAATTTTCTACTTTCCATATCTTCAAGTCTTTGCAAAAATGGAGTTTGCAAATACTTGAAGATATGGTATTAAAACATGTCATCAAAATCATTTTCAATAGCATAATGTCTAAATTGTATGTCGTAAATGCCTATGAAATAGTTTCATAGTTATTATAGGGAAACTTCAGAATGTCCGCCATTATTAATCGGATGAAGTTTCAGACTAAATTAATTTTATTTCGAAATCGAAATTGATGATTTGACCATTCTGCTGAATTTGGTGAAAATTAATCAAATAATTCAATATTTATCAAGGCGAAATCTCTAAATTTTGAACTTCCACCATTTTTAAATAAATGAATTGAAGATATGAATAACTGATATGTTATCGAGATAATATTATTGATTTCATATTGTTGCTAAATTTCATAATAATCAAAACTTTATTTCAAGATATATTAAGAAGTTTAAATTTCCGCCATTTTAAAATAACTGAATATAGAAAATTAGATATTATAGCATTGAAATTATCTTTAATAGCTGAACATTATTACCGAATTTCATGAAAATAAAGTAGTTAGTTCATCTATATTTATAAAAACCAGTGTTCTGATTGACTGACTCATCAACGCCCAGCCTAATCCCCTGGACCTAGAAACATGAAAATCGGGGAGTATATTCCTTCCATGATGTAAGCATTCATTAATAAGGGATTTTTAGAAATTCGACCCATAAGCAGGTGAAAATGGGTAAAATAGATCAATATCTTTTGGCCCGATGAGATATCGATTTGATTTTGCTTATAAAGATTATTCATACCAATTCTTTAAAAAATTCAGGATTTTGCCCTAATCAACTTCTAAAGGAACGAATCTAGATTTAGGGATGACTTATAAGACCCTTCATATCCTGTGTTTTTTGAGTTAAAAGATTTTTTTAGGCATATAAGTGTATTTTTGAAATATTTAGAAAGTTTTTAATGGATTTTTAAAATTTCATTTTTAAAGATGTAAAAAGAAGGTAAAAGTAAAAAAGAGTAATTTTTTTATTGAATAGAGAACAATTTCCGATGCCTCTTAACAGTTTTTTGTAGGCCTATCCATATCTTTATAATAACGAAACAATGAAACTAAGAAACTTCAAGAAAAGAAAGAAGGTATAAAATGCATTAAAAAGTGAAATATAATCCTATCTTAAATTTAAATTGTTCATTGCAATCAAAGGAAAGTTTATTGGAGTCAAAATGTATTTAAAATAGTTAAATACCATAGCAAAGCACGAATATCAAGCTATACGAAATCATTTTGATTTTTAATAATTAATATCAAAAATTTCTCTTCAACTTAGAATGGTTTACGTAAAACAAAAAACGGATCGAAAAAAAAAAATCGTAAAACTGCTGTTCGCTTCGGTGACCTAAATTTGATTTCATTGTATCCGTCACAGGGATATATGTTGCTATTTATTTAAATAAAATATATATATTCAGGGATATATATATATATATATTTTATTTATACTATTTATAATTATTACAGAGAGTAGAAAAAATTCACGGGTTATTCAGAACAAGTGTAGATGACGTCATATAAGAATCCACGGATGATATCACGGGGAATTTGCGAGAGTATAGCAAAACGGAATATGAGAAGAGGATTCTACTCAAGAGAGAGAAATTAGACTCATTGGTGATAGATTGAGCCATAGTGAATTATGGAGAAATGAAGCAGCTAAGGAACAAGAATCATAATATTGTATTTTGTATAGGTTTAGATGTAACTATGAATTAATTTTATATTATTATGAGGGAAGTAGAAAAATTAACATAAAATTAAATACTGTTATATTTAAATCCCAGGCACTGACTGACACAGGTTTCTAGTTAATTATGAATGGGGACAGCATGAGTTATCTCATTATAGACAGTTTGATGATCTTATAAGCCTCACTCTCTCCTTCGAAAAGTATATTAAAAATTAATTTATGTTATTGCTTTCTCAATCTATACATAGTTTTAACGAACTTTTTGCATTCTACGTAGAATATATAGAAAAATCAAACTATATGCACTTGAATTTGAATTTACGGTACAGAATACATAATATAGTAATTTTTAAGATTTATACATATATATCTGATCAAGCATTCAAATAGTTTTCTATAAAATGAGGTTAAATTATATTACAAGTATTTATTATCATCATCATTTAAATAGCAAGTATTTATTATTTTTGTGATAAATTTATTGAAATATGTACTCGATAATACCAGTTTGATTATATTGTGTTCATAGAACAATATCTATTCTGATTCATTAATTATCTCTCCCATATCTCTATTGGACAACTAGGAACTCAAACAAACTATTAAAAGTTAATTTTATTTAAAACATTTAAATGCATTAAAATCTTGTGTATATAATATAAAAAATGATGACAGAACGGCTTACAGCAATCATTTTGATTTATATTTTGCATCTAATATTAAAAAAATAGGTGTTAACAATTAGAAAAATCTGCATTTAGATAAATCCAAAAAAAATAATTTATGGCATATTAGGATTCTGACAAAAATAGTTGTAAACAAACTCGTATGAAACAATGAAATTTCCATTTATTTATTTTTTTTCCTATAACTGAGTTGAAGAAGCGCTGGTATTTTAGTACCTGCGGATCAGAAAATCGTCCGCATTTAATGGTGTGGTGTATACTTATTCGGTACGAGAAGAGACATTAATCCAACAGTTGAGGGTGAAAAAACTAGATCCGTTTAACCTGAGTCCTCTTACTTTACAGCCTATAGACGAATTTCGGATAATCCTACTCAATTGTGTTTTGTTTACTTTTCATGCAACAACACTGTAAAATGAATTGATTTACATAAAATCGGCAAACGGGGAATGGATTTAATTAATAGAATAATTTTTTCTTGTGTTGCCATCAGCGTATTTTTTTTTTAATTTATTTTCGAATTGTTCCTTCTAATTTATTAATATTGTTTCGGGTTGTTATTTTGAACGGTTTTATCGCCTTGAATCTAATTTCCGAACATAATATTATCATTATTATCCATAATAAATCGATAATAACAATAATAATAATGCGGAAATTTCAAGTGATAACATATCTGGATTAGAAGAAATTTCGGATCATGCGGAAAATCGGCGATAAATCTGTGATTGAAAATAATAATTACATCGTAAACATATATTATAGACATCTAATTATTTATAATAATTTTGTTTTTTATATTTAAGGTTTACATTTTAATAAATACGAATAGTTCTTTTTAATTTACCGCATCTTATTTTATGGAACTAAAAATAAAAATTCCGATCAGTAAAATTAAAAAAAAAAAATTCAATTAAACTCGACTTCCAATTTTCCAGTTCTAGAAGTCCTCTATAAATCTTGTGATAATAGTTCATTTAAATAATTTAATTAATTAAAAAAACAAGTTAATTAATTAAATATATTTGGATAAATCTCAACTTAAATTTGCACAAACAAATAAATGTTTCCTTGTTTTTTAAACTGCAACATAACTAGAATAAATTAATTTAAAAGTAAACATTGGAATAGACTTTCTAATTACTTTCTACAGTAAAAAATAAGTTGCTGATGTACTGGATTATGTTTTCTTTATCGAATCTTTTTAAAAGTATAAAAAAAGAGTGAACGAAATATTATTATTTTGTTGTATTTTTTTTATCCGAACAGAAACCAACAAGTTTGCTACGTCTAGATGTATAAAATTTTTGATCACAAAAATATCAAAGATAACTGAATATTAGAATAAAATATAAAAGAAATAACAGGATAGATGCAATTCGATTTTTGAAGAAGGAAAGCTTTCTTCACAATAGGGGAATTTATGAAAAAAAAAGAGAAAGTTTCACAATTCGATTTGTATCTTCCATTTTCATCGGTCGACTGTCTTCTGCAATTTGCTACATTCACACATGTGATTTATCACCTGATGGGATTTCCTGCACGAGAAAGTCCCTAAACTAAAGAAATATATTCAGAAGTAGAAAGACACACCTCCATTTGAATAGAAAATGACGAAAAAAACATGTTAGAGATCGATATAAAAAAAAAACTTTTTTAACTTGCCATCTGTTGAAAGAGCAAAGATTACATGTTATGAAACATTCAATAAGTAAATAAAACTTGTATAAAGTTTTTCCTTACTAAAATACATGAGAAAATAAATCTGTGAATATTTCATAAGCATTTTAATTAAATGAAATTTTAATTTAATTTATATATCATACATAGACTATATATTTTCTTCTGAATTATTAATTTCATTTAAAAGATAAAATTTTAAGTTAAAAATCTATATTGAATATATCCTATTTTTCATCTGATAAACATGTAAAACAATAGATTATCATTTATAATAGATATAAATAATTCAAAATAAGTAGAAATTATTAATGAAATATTAATTAAATTATAAATAATTTTATTCTTTAATGATGAATGAAAAATACCTATATATAAAATTTTGCCGAGTTAAAATTCATCCAAATAAAAGTACTAGTATATCGAAAACTGAAAACAGAATTTTTTATCTATATCAATAACAAAATGTAGTTGCTACAGAATTTGCAGTTTTTAAATTAATATGTATAAAATTGAGTTTTACATATAATTCAAAAATCAAACTTATAGGCAGATTCAAAACTAATATGGCTGCAAATGCATCTTCCTAGTTACACAGATGTTCATAACTCAAAATTTTCGAGTAGTATTAATTAAAATATATTTTAAATAAATTATCGTTGCTATATGTTTGCAATGAATAATTTTTTTTTGTTTCTACACAAAATAGCGTGACAACATTTAAGTGCAGTTTTATTGTAGCTAATAGTTTGCAATAAATAATTTTTTTTGTTTCTACACAAAATAGCGTGACAACATTTAAGTGCAGTTTTATTGTAGCTATAGATACTGTTACTTTCCGGATATCCTTTTATATTAGAATTAGGCCAGCATAAAAATCGATGCGTTTCCCATTGTATTTTTTTTTATTATAATTTAGTAGATGTTTATAAAAATTATCTTGATAATAATACAGAAATTACTTCACAATCAAATTTCCCATTTTCATAACTATTTTTGTTTTGTTTTACATTTTACGTAAATTTGTTTTCGACGTGGTCGAAAATACATTTCATAACATATCCCATATTTTATTCATTTTGTTCACTTTTTTATGCATAAGTTTCTAGTATCTGATGTGTAGTTTATCAAACTTTCTCAATATGGTTTTAATATATAGAAACTCATACACATGAATCGCTTAAGGCGAACTCATTCCGTATGTTTATCGTTGCTATCTGCTTTAATATGACATGATATGAAAACTATATAAATTTAGAAAAGAACAAATGAATAAAATATAGGCTGGCATATTTCCCAACACGTTATTAAAATGTGATCACTAAAATAAAAGATTCTACTGTCAAAACAATATCAAACTGAGCTAGCATCATTATTAAATATAACGAATATGTTAAGTTATAAACATAATATAGTACTAGTGGAAAAAAAAATTATAGATTTTCGCAGAGATGCAGACGTTTTTTCACTACATAGAATTATTTGGATGTAATCCATCTTTTCATCTGTCTTTTGTGCCCACGAAAAATAAAAAGTGGGATTTTAAAACATTCCACATAGATGTTTTCCTCGTTTTTTGTAACATATTTAAAATATAAAAATATCTCGCATGGATTGTTTGCCGGATTGAAAACTGTCAAGTATGTTTGTTCGTGTATTGGATTAAGATAAATGAAGAGTGAGAGAGAACGTTACAATAGTTTTAAAATGTTTTCGAAAAATTAAAAATTTTGTTTATTTGTAATATTTTAAAATAACAAATGAAACATTTCTTGCGATTTTTTTTTTTAATTTTTTTTCAATCTACACTCTACTGTTTTGAAGATAAAAGCTACATCAAAAAAAGGGATAATAAATATTCATGTAGAAGTAGAATTTAACATCAAAAACTTGTGATGCAATCTAATTGATTTATAGATATTGCATTATAAGAATTTATCAAAATAATTTAATTTATACTGCTTAGAGATGTGAGAGAGAATATTGCGAAAACTTCTTTCGCATGATAAAAGCTTTTTAACTCTATTTTGTAAAATATATCAAGTTTTAATGATAATTCCGGTTTACTGTATATGAGGAAGAAGAACTGAATTCAAAATTCTCTACTACAAATTGTTTATTAACATTGTTGTTGACGTTTTCGCTATTTCATTTAACAAACTGTTAAAATCATGTTTATTATGCTATAATAATTTGTTTAGCGAAGGATGAAATATGTAATGTTGTTAAGAGCAAGAGAAAAATATGGCTAAGTTCCAAACTTAAGACAATATCCAACAACCGAGTAGTTCTAGTTTGAATAATTTATTCTATTTGTGTATTTTCTCTGCATCAAAAAGAAGGTAAGATATCCAAACAGAAGGAAAAATAAATATAAAAAAAGTAGAATGACTAAATTAATTCCAAATTTATGCAATTTTTTAACGATGTCATATTTATTTTTATTATTTCAATAATTTTAATTGAGCTTTGTGTACTTTAAAGTAGAAAATAAATAAAACTTTTAAAATATATATATAAAAATCTTGTTCGTGAAGTAATTCAAAGCATAATTTTTTTTTTGTGAGAATTATTTGTAATTCGTTTTTGTTCTAATGGAATACATTAGATTTATTGATGTTGTAGTATCCCTTCAAGTCATGATTTTATTTTCAAGAATAACTATTAATCCGTCGTTATTACAATATAACATCAAGTTAATTTGAATTTTTGCTGAAAACAAATTTGAAAAGAGAACCAGGATAATAAGATTGTCGCCTTTCAGAAAATTCAAAGTAACATATCGTAAATATTTACTTTTTATCAATTTAGTTATCAAATATACGCAAAGAGTTCATTGATTTATATGTAGAATCATGACGAGAAATGTCAAATCACTTATAAATTGCATTATAATACCATAAAAATATATATTAATTTAGAAATAATTATAAAAATATTTCTCACTGCTTAAAATTTATGTAATCAGCACGATATTTATTGATAGAAATGACTTTTAAATCAATATGCATCACAAAAACTTTATTCTTAACGGATTTGAATTAGGTCTAGATTATTTAAAAAGAAAGGAAATGTTAGAAAGGATTTTTTTGACGAAACATCGAATTGGAGTCCATTAATTAAATTGTTTTCCAATAATACAGTTTTTTTTTAATTTGTTGTTCACTCAATCCAGTATATAATTTTTCAATTGAGAAAAGAGCAGTAGATCTATAGTTCGTTGAATTGCTGATCCTTGTTCTTCGTGCAATGATCTGATTTCATTCAGAAGGAAAATTATTCAGTTGTGAAAAATATTAAATTACTAGTGTTATTAGAATCAATTCGTGTGTTTAAAAGATGAAAATTTGACGATAGTGCAGAAATTTTTTCTCCCAATTGCTTAATGATAGTGATAGCAGTTAGATCTTCCTCGGCGAAACAAATAGGAAAAGAAAAAATTATAAATAAAAATTATCGATAACAGATATATAGTATTTTTATATTTACTTTGAAATTTAAATAAATTATTCGCGTTATTAAATTTATATGAAATTATAATATGCAATTAATCATCCTTGTTTCTGCTTAAAGTGAATAATGTATATTTACAGAAATATTTATAAATATACAGAAATATCTACAGATAATAAGGCGCATTAAAGACATTTTTTTATACTATTCTTTCAAATGAGTTTAATGTAGTTTCATGCATATGTTTATAAATCTCATGCTACAGAATGATATGGGAACTTTGAAAATTAATAGATTTTTTTAACTAAAAAATAAGGAATAATAAATAAAATTTGGATATTGTGATTTATTTTGTTCTTTAGATATTATATAAACGAACAATGTTATTTCAATGACAAACATCGTAAACATTGTAATGGAGTCAGAAATTTCAAAATTATAAGACAGTTTGGTAATGAAGAATTCCCTGTTATCTGAATGCTTTGCTACATTTAGTTCTTGAAATAGTTTGCTGACTGATAGCTGAACAAAGTGCCATTTTTTAATAAATAATAGCTAATAATAATTGCTTCTTAGATAAAAAATATTTCGAAAAGTTAACACAGTTATCAGACTTTTCATAGATTTATCTTTTTGTAAAATATCGTCGAAAGTTACTTTCATAGAAGAAAGAATATTCTTTTTACTCCTGTTCACGATTAAGATACATTTTGTAATAAAATATATAAGGCTATTTGCTCTATTATTTATTTTTTCAAAACATATTTTGTGGTTATTTGAAAAATTGAGTTTTTTTTTTTTTGGTTTAGAAAATTATTTAAAATTTGAAAAATTGAGTTTTTTTTTTTTTTTTTTTGGTTTATATAAACGAACAACGTTATTATTATTTTTTAAAAATTAATTTATTATTATTTTTTATTCCTATTCTATTTTTTCGATTAACTGTATTATATTATATACAGTATATCTAGAATTATTACAGAATTGATGGGTTATTTTTCCCAAATGTTCGAAATTTTGTAAGGTATCTAATAAAATACATTCTTTAAACACATGAATATTAACGAATTATTCAATAGAAGCATCAAAAGTATCGTAGTGCAAGTAAATAAAATGTTCTCCGAAATTGTTGAATTATATATTTAATTAACATTTGAATTAGATCATACAAAAACGTTTCATGACTATACACATAAATCAGTATAGCCTACCAGGATTAATTCCGTAATTCCCAAAATGAATAATAACACATAAATTAGTCTCATTCTATGTAATTTCATCATATCCAATAGGTTAGTTTCTATCAAGCATTATGGCATGATATCAACTAACCTGTAGGATATGATAAGTAACTATATTTACTAAGTAAAGTATAACTATATTTTATATTTAAGAATATGTCAGTTAATTTTCTAGCATGCTATTTTAATAGCATTAATATTTTTATTTATTTTTCACTTACATATAAAATTTTAATAGAAAAATTTTGCATTGATTAACTCGAAAAATGATAGGGATGATCCAAAAACAGTACAGAAATCCGATTCAATTTTTAATAATATTATTTGCTTTTCTCTACTAATAAATTAATGAAATTCTTTGATTTATTATTACTAAAAATAAAATATTGATTTTAATATTATTTATATGTTTATTTTCACTGTACCAAATTTTCTTATTCAGAAAGTAAAATATTTATTGCTTTCCTTTCTATCTGTTTACCAAAAAAAAGCATCAATACAGTATTATGATTCTAATTTCGATGAAAGTCAGAAGAAAATATTTGCAGTAAATTTTTTATCCATTGGAAAATAATTTTTTAAATTTCATTTTTAACCACTTGCTTTCAGATAATGATTAGTTTATAAATATTTAGCGTAATTCTTTATCTGAAAATTAGGCTATATTATATTAATATTTATCATTTATGAAACAATTACCATAATAGAAAATAATGAGATTCGCTACAAATTATAATTGTGATCATGCCAGCTGAAATTTTCTGATAAAACGAAATTCTTTTAAAATATTTTTAATATTTTCATTCACCGTTATATTTTTTTAGGAGAGAAAATATTTTAATGCACAGTAAAGCAATCTGCCGAATTGTTTCATTGTTTTGTTCTGTTGTGGAAATGAAAAATTGATCATGATCAAAATTGTATCGAGCAATTTTATCGCACAGGAACAGACTAATAAAAATTATATTTCATGAATGATACCAAACTATTATATGATAACAAAGTTATTATCGTTTTCTATGTTGTTATCTTAATATGTATTATTAAGATAATAAAAGTCTATTGACAGATATTAATGAACGTTATTAGGTGTTTATAATATCGAGAGTTATAATAAAGAAATATTATTAGATAACGATTTACTTAATTGAAGTAATTATTTTATTTAGTTTTTATAACTACTAAATGAGGTTAGAAATTTTATTTCTAAAATAATTTCTTGGTTTTTAATTCTAAACGCATTATATGGATAAGTTTACATTTTTTCAAATCATATTTTTTCAATAACAAAAAATTTTATTCGTATTATTTAATTTTTTCGTAAAATATATCTCATTAATAAGAGATTTTATGAAAAGATTATTATTGCAATATTACAATAATAGTGGGTTTATAATAATAACATTTTGTAGTTATTCAGAATTCTGCAAACTTTATATAAATATTATCTAACTTAGTTTTTAAATAGTTTCTAAAATAAGAAAATTTCATTTTTTCAGATAAAAAATAAGAATTATCGTTTTGTAAATAAAGAAATTTATAATTTATAAAAATTATTTCAGCTAATTTAGTATATAAATTATAATTAAATTATAATTAACCATTTCATGCTAATAAACTAAACTAAAAACAATATCACATTGATAAAAGATGCTATTGAAGAAGTTGAGATTTTAACGATTATATACATAAATAAATCTGATTTATTTGTTCAAATTGAAGTTCCCTTTACTAATAAGAAAAACAAACTAGATATTTCACAAAATTTCTCAATTAAACCGACAATTATAAGAATATATAAGCCTAAGTGAAATTAGAATACTGTATTTATGAATTTTAAAATTAGTTTTCGTATTCATGTTTTTAAATTAAGTCTAAAAATAAGTTTAATTTATAAACTTAATTTAAAAATATAAATGAAAAATTGAATATTTACTTAAGAAATTTTTATTTTTTACTTTAACATTACAAAAACAATGACTAAATATGATCGATAAATTTTATTTTTTTCTTGAAGTCTAGCTTCTAATAATGAAGCAAAACTGTATTATTTAATACCATTTAATATATGTCGACAATAAAACTGATAAAAATTATTAATAGCAATATTTATTTTGTTTCTTTTTAAGATAGATTAATATATATTTCGTCTTAAAATCTAAAAGTCGCATGTATAGCGTTGTAAAATTCGTATAAATTGATATTTAAATTTAAATCTTGTATTAACTAATGGCTGAGACAAAATAAAAAAATAATATACTGAATGTTTTGCAAAAAGCCTAAGAGTGAAATTATATGAAATGTGTGTATTAAGAAGGTTTCAAAGTATCAGATGGATAGCTATAAACACATAAAAATCTCATAAATAAGATCTCATACTATCAAGAAACAGTTTATGATCTGTGCAAAGATGGCTGAAGAAATAGTCACTCTGTATAAATAAACTCTGAGTAAAACAATGATCTCAGAAATGTTGTGATAGTGAATCAACATAAACCTACATAAGATATTATGTGGCGCTTAGGTGAAGCTCTCAACATCATTATGTTAAAGTCCAAAATCCATATCTTCTTATACTTCCAGAAATCCAGTTGATCGGTAACAAAACCCTTGTTAAATTATGAAAAGATTGAATTTAGAATATTTATTGATTTGGCCAATAAATTAAGAGTTGTAGGGATATAAATTATTATGAAGTTCTCATCTCTTAATCAAATGAAACACAATGTTATCTTAACCATTCAAATGCAATTTTTTTAAAAAAAGATTACTTACCAAATTAAAAACATGATTAATAATAATATTATTAATGACGTTTTAAAAGAAATATTCAAATTTAATTTTTAGAAATATAACTTTTATATTTATAACTTAAGTATAAATTTCATTGATACATAAATAACGTATCTCTTTCTCTCCTATAATATATTAATCATATTTTAAATTAAGAATATTAATAAATAAAACACATATTAGAAACCAATTTATCAATTTAATTATTTAATATGCCGACATTAAATTTCAGGCAGATAAAAAATTTAAATTTATGGATGCCAGATCAAAATTATGCAAGATTTAAGTTCTTTATATAGAATAAAGTTAATTTTGAATTATTTATAAAGTAAGTAATCAAGTTTCCAAGCAAGATAATAATTATAATCTGAATAAAAATAGATTATTATGCTAATAAATTAACTGTAGATCATCTAATAAAAACATAATTTTGATAATTTTATTACGTTAGCAAAAAAGAGTAATATAAATTGTTTTATATAGGATTTATATTATTTAACTCCTTATTTTATTCATATATTTTATTATCTAAGATATAATAATTATTTAATGCATAAATATAATGTATGTTATTATTATTCGACATCAAGTTGTTCAGATTAATATAAATATATTTATTAAGATATCAGATAAATTTTTACTATATAAGACAGTTATTGTTATGATCATCTCAATAATGCCATTTAAATCCATCCAATTTTATATTATTGATATTATTAAATATGACAACGCAAGATTATCGGCATATGATATAAGTTTCTGTTTCTAACAAATTCAATAAGAGTATTAGATTAACTATAAATAGTACAAATGGTATAGATTTGAACAGGATGTATCTACAAATAGATAAACAAGAAAATGTAATTTTATCTGAATATTCATGTCTGCTAAATAAAATTAAATGAGTTTGTTTTATTAAATATTTGTAATAAAGAAAATTATTATTGTTAATAATTAAAAAAGATTATTTTATAAGTTTATCAATTTAACATAATTTGCTATAAATGTCGATAATATTTATGGTCCATAAATGCTTTGAAAATATTGAGTCTGAATAATTATTGTTTTCTTTATCCAGACGAAGCTTTTCATGTACAAAATCGATTATCTTGGATGTAAAAATTGAACAGTGTTATAGTAGTTTATAAGATTAACATCTCTTTTTGCAACTTGTAAAAATCATTGGCTAATGGAAGTAAGTAAATCAATTATTGTGATATATTTCTTTGGAGATGAAAGAATAAGAAATGTCTGTTATCCAATTTTGTCGATTATCTGAACTTGCGCTACAATGTATCTTCGATCACAGATTCTCATAGTTATAGTATAGACATATTGCAGCCAATAGTCATTTATCATTTATTCAAGTGTTATAACATTACTGTATTTAATTTGCATATACTGTAATTACGATAACTTCCGTAACTTGGAATTGCATTATTCAAACGAAAACTGCTCAATTCACGGAAGAACGTTTTATGTTTCTTTTTTATTTTTATAGTCGACTCAACTGAAGAGTTTTACCATTAATAATATTTTTTTTTAAATATGAAATTTATATCAATAAATTATGTGTAAATTTATTTAATTGCAAGTAACAGTTTTGTGTAAATTTAATATTTTTGAAAATTAAACGTAATAGTACAAAATTGTATTCTGTTATGTATTACTCCATTCGATGATATTAAATTGATTTCCATTGTAAATATTTAGTAAGATAAATTAAATGACTAATTAAAGTCCTTATACACTTATTAATTTATTTTTCTGTTATTATTTGTTTATAAATGTTTAATTTAATTTAAATAAACATATTTAAAATTATATAATATAAGATGTAAAGCAATTATAAACATATTCAGTTTAAAAACGTTTCCAACTAGACTTTTAGCTTAATAATAATAATAATAATAATAATAAATTACTGAGCTAAAAATTTCATTTTGTAATAATAATAATAATAATAATGTTTTATTATATTTATAAACAAACATTTTAGATATAATGTAATATAGAATAGCTTTCTCTTGTAGTGAAAGTAGAAGTGAATAAATAGATTTAGAAATATAGAAATAATTTAAATATGAAATATACATTTCGCAGAATAAATTTTTAAAATTTTTGGCTGAAGATAAACCAAGCGAAAAACAACAAAAAAATGAAACCTTTGGCAGCAAACGTGTTGAAGTTTTCTCAAAAGCAAACACAGTAGGGAGTAAGCAGATTTTGGCGATTGACCAGTAAAGACAGGGTAATGTCAGTTTATGGAAAATCTGGTTTTACGAAAGAAATTTCTCTTCAGTTCACATGAAAATGAAATTTCCTTTGAAACAATGTTACTGCATCTAGTATGCGCCAAAATCTGTTAGGAGATTCATTATTGATTTAATTAATGTATTCGACGAACGATTAAATCACAATATCAAACATAAAGTTGTAATTAATATTATGCCAACATTTACATATAGCAATTAAGATTATGTATCTATAAAAAAATGAAAAAAGTCTTAAATATTACAAACAGAAAAAATTTTTCAAAGAATAACAAAAAGAAATAGAAATTTAAAGGAATATCTCGGTGTTAATATTAAATATATTAAAGAATTTTATTAAAAGCTTAATGTTTTCTTCCAGCAAACAAATAAAGCATTAATTATGAAGTTATTTACTTTAACAATGTTTACAGATATATGAAGATCTGTTATGAGATATTTGCATATATCTCCATGTTAAAGTTTTTTGTATATATTGCAAACAGTTCCTTGATATTTTTTAAATAAATGTTCCATATGTCAAAACTATATTAGCATACAGTATTTTTTCAATTGCTATTACAATGCCAGGATCTAAACTTATTCTAAAAGTTATATGCATTTTGCTTCACGAATTTACTGTAAAAAAGATAATTTGATAATGTTGTCATCTAAAAACAGTCTTTTATGAGAGCTTAGAAAATATCCGTGGTACAGTATAAAGAACTTCAAAACTTAAATAAAATTAATGATATTTGCATAAATTAACAATTTAAATTGAATAGCTGGAAGATCTACTAATATTTTCAAAAAACAATTATTTCTGAATTTACAAAAATTATCTAAATTTAATAATTTTTTATTGGAAAAGAAATTAGTAAAAAATATTTCATTAAAATACAAATTATACGTTTAATTTATTTTAAAACCCAACAATTATTTAATATTTTAAAAAATAAATTTTAAAGTAAAAAGATAAGAAATTCAATAGATTAATCCTTTTTATTAATGCAATTTTAAAAAAATTCTAATGAAGTAAAGTTTTTATCAAAATATTTTAATTAAGATTTGTTTGACTTTTAACCATTTTTATTTTTTTTTAAATTAATATAGGCCTATTATTTATATGTAAATAAGCAATAAAAACAGTTAAGATATTCATAAAATAATCTATAAGTGAGAAATAATAGAGTATACCTAGTATTATTATTAAAATATGAATTCAAACACTTATTTAGAGAAAACTATAGAAAACATATTGTATAAAACTTCCTTACCACCGAACTTCTCTAGTCTAGTTCATAAGATATAAAATCTTACTGTTAATAAGTTTTTAATTTGATAATTGAAATTTTGGATAGATCATTAGACTAACTTCTTTGTTGCGAAATGATGAGATGCTGATTACAGAGAACTCATAACGAAGAAAGTAGCTTTACAAAAAAGTTGATTAATGTTTCTTGTCAGATTGCTTCATTTTCTACAATTGCTTGGGTAAAAAAAAGCAAGACTTTTCCAATATATGACAAATCTATTGAGACTAAGTTTAGACAAAGATAAGAATGAATAAGGATCAAAAATTGATGACAATTATTTAAAAAAAATTATGAAAAAATATAATTTTGTTAAAATGATCCAAATTATAAAATTTTAGATTATAAAAATGAATAATTACTTAAAAGTGAAAAATTTTTAATTAAGAAAAACCGCAATAATAATAAATTATTATTAATTTTTAGCTAAAATAGTTTAAAATTTTTTTTAAGAAATTATTAATGAAAATCGGTTTTTGTATAAATTTAATGACAATATTATATTTGTTAATGAAGCACAACCATTAAATAAATGTTAAATATACAGAGATGACGAATTGCAGAATGAACAAGAGATTTTTGGAGAGAGAACAAGAGACTTTGAAGAAATTCTGATTGAGAAGGAGTTTAAGCGAAGCTGTATCACGATTGATTTACTGTACATTA
Organism: Olivierus martensii; assembly: GCA_000484575.1. Lineage (NCBI taxonomy): Eukaryota > Metazoa > Arthropoda > Arachnida > Scorpiones > Buthidae > Olivierus > Olivierus martensii. Next base: position 35,379 of record AYEL01083720.1, read on the forward strand.
AAAATTCATAGAGGATAACAGACAGTATTGCGGATTATTTTCTGATAGAATTGATGGATGGCAAGGATGAAATTTAGAGAAGTTTAATTGTTCGGTATCTTCAGGATGTGATAATCTGATATATTTTCAAATGTGAATTTATAGTAAAAGTCTTTGTCTGAATTTCGTAGAAAGATATAATTTAAGAAAGGAACTACAGTAGAATAATTTTTTGTAGAAATAAACTAGATATATCTAAATTTATAATTTTATAAGGCAGTTTTTTCCAGATATAGAGAGCATTATACAATATTCTGTTGTATTCTGATTAGAAGCAATGTTGCAGATGAACTTCAATAATAATTTTTTACAGTGATTAAAACTCGGTTATTACAGTTTTCATTCTTAATAAGGAGTATAGGAATAAAAGTAATAGTAATGAATTAATTTTATGATATTTTGATTGAGAGATAACGTTGAAAATAGTTATTTCATTAAAGAATATGGATTAAAAAAGAATATTGGAGAAAATTAGTCATGCAAAGTTCATATTAATGCTTATGCAAATATTCATCAAAGTTTTATGATAAAATAAATAAAATTTAAATTTTTAGAGAATAATAGATTAAAAATATATATAATACGGAAAATTAGTTGTTGAAAATATAAATGTGGTATTAAATTTTATTTAATGTTATTTAAATTTATTGTGGACTTAATAAAATATAAAAATAATTGATTTTAAAAAAGTCATATTTAAATATAATTAATATTTCGTTAATTTCTGATGTTGACTCTTTTAGCTTAAAATATAATTATATTTATATCTTTTTAGGGATTCAGATAATTTTTTTTCAAAACCTTAGTGTTTCAAAATGAATAAATTTTTCTCTTGTTTATCGAAGTTCGATGAAAACATTTCATTACTAAAATTAAGATAAATAAAAGTTTTGATTTAAGAGCGATGATTAATCTGGTAATCTCAAAAATAAAAAAATAAATAATAAAATGCAAATATTTTTAATAAATGTGATAGCTATCTGTTAACGTAATGCAATGAATCTCATAAATGCAAAAACACAGAACTATCGGTTTTTTCTAAAACAACCACCGAAACAAATTAAAAATAATACTTGCAAGTTAGAATGCAAGATATTTGTGAAGTAAACGAAAAAACATGCGAATGGTTTAGAAAATTTGTTTTTTCTAATTTTTTAATTAATTTTTGCAGTTATGTTTTCCTGAGAATGTTTAATGCAAATGTTACACTTAACAGATTTCAAAAAAATAAAACAAATTTGTTAAAATTCATCTACTTCGAAGTTGTATACAGTGTACTCAAATTAATTGCTTTCATCTGTACTTACTGTTGATAAGATTCACGAATAATTTCATCTGCTCCGTATTTTTATATAAGTAAATTGAATTACTTCATTTAAATTTATGTAAGACTCTATAAACAAATATTATTATTCTTCTACATATCGATTGTAATTTATTATTTATGCTAAACATAATTTCTATTTTAAATAGTTTCATACTAAATATTTAAACATAATTTATAGAACTAAATTCTATTTAAAAATAAAATAGATAATTTCTTTTAACATAACTTTCATAAATCTGTTTTTAAATATTTTGAGTATAGAAAAATGCTTTAAAGTTGATATATTCGCTCTTTGCTGGCTATTGATTAAAGCACGGCTTTGTTTGGTTTTAATGTCAGATTTACATTAAAAATATATCAAATCTGAAGTAAATTCTCTCGATGATGATGATGTGTACCAGTTTATTAGATTTCACTGACTACAGTAATTAATATGAATGCGCATGCAACACATGGCTGCCATTTTGAAACAGAATCTGCTCATTTATTATATTGTAACAACTTTCAAAACTGCGTTGAAATGTAATGAACTCTGCTTTAATTATACATGAATTCATATCATGTATTTCTTACTGATTATATTTATCAGATTTTATTGAAATTTCATGAAAATATTTTTATTTATATGAAATTATTTTTAAACAAAGTTAAGCTTTTCAACAAATGACATATAGCTTGTTAATAAGTGGAATATTGTTTCTAAATTTTATTTTTAAAAAATTTAAAAATAATAATTTGATTCTATAGAAGAGTCAGAAAAATTTTCTCGTTATTATAAAACCTTACCTTAAAGATAATTTTTCGTATTTAAATTCAATAAATTCGAATGTTTCAGATGACGTAATGAACTTATCATCTTCATCATTAAATTTTTATTTTAATAAAAAATGGAAAACATATTTTAAGATGTTATTTTAAAATTATAGTAAAAATTTAAACTAAAATTTAAGAATGTAAAGCAGAAGATAATAGATGTAATGAACTTATCATCTTCATCATTAAATTTTTATTTTAATCAAAAATGGAAAACATATTTTAAGATGTTGTTTTAAAATTATAGTAAAAATTTAAACTAAAATTTAAGAATGTAAAGCAGAAGATAATATTTAAAAAATAATAATAATTCAATTTTGCTTAAAATATATAAGGTAACTGTGGGGCAAACGGACATCATTTAAGGAAATTAGTAATATTAAAAAAATAATAATTCAATTTTGCTTAAAATATATGCTTATAAAGTAACTGTGGGGCAAACGGACATCATTTAAGGAAATTAGTAATATTTAGGATATTAAAATTGGCAACTACATATTAGAAGTATATTATATATTGTATACACTTATTTACTTATTTTTCGCCAAAGGAATCCATTGAAATGTTAAAGGAACTTCTAATTAAGCTTAAAAACTTTATCAGGAGTAACAAATTTTCATTTAAATTCGCCATAAAATAAAATTTATGTTTTAGTAAATAAGGGTTTTATATTTAATCATAGTTTCAAAAATGTTATGCTTGGTATCTTGGTAACTTAAAAGCCTTTCCCATCGTTAACCGTGTTCACTAATGTGCTGCTGCCATTTATTTTTTAGTTTTGTAACTTTAAAGCGCAAAACTGATGGTGGGGCAAACGGACCCATCTCTGTGGGAGCAAAAAAACACGTATGTTTTTTTGTCATTTATAGCTTAAAATATGTATTTTATCAAATGTTATTTATAAAAGGATTAAATGGGGCAAACGGACCCATCTCTGTGGGAGCAAAAAAACACTCATGTTTTTTGTCATTTATAGCTTAAAATATGTATTTTATCAAATGTTATTTATAAAAGGATTATATTTATATTAATAGATTGCAATATATTACTAGTATGGCGTATTATTTACTGGCATTCTCTAAATTAATTACACTTTTACAGATATGATTGGTAATGGTGAAAGAAATTCAAATCGATGATAAGTAGTTGGAAGAAAACGTGATATTCGTTGAGAAAGCTTTTAAAATTGACGGAATGCTATTAATAACTGCAGCTAAAACAAATATTATTCTAAATAACACATTAAAGAGGTGAGTTGATCCAATGTAGAAATTCACAAATTTTATTAACAAAATATAGATTTTTAAGATATAATGAAGTTGAAGTTAACAAAGTTGATGCTATCAGAGGGAAAGACACCCAAGTAGCATAAATTTCTGTTGTAACCTTGTTTAAACCTCAATAAAGAAAACATTTGCCAGACATACAGAGTGTTATATAAAGATAGTGTAAATTGTATGGAATGTCTCTATTACTTGAAAAAACATCATGTATCATGTATAGAAAATGGAAATGATCAATATTTTGTTTGCCATTATTATCTCAACGATACTAGTGATTCAAAAAAGCAGATGTCCGTTTGCCCTACAGTGTGGGGCAAACGGACAGCGTGCATTCTTTGCTAAAATTAATTATTATAAAATTTTAGCGCCACTGACAAAAGTAAATTTTAGCTGCTTCGAAAGTTTAGACTTTACCGAATATAATAATAAATATTAGAATCTGCTTTAACAAAGCACATTCGAAATATTCTAAAATATATCACTAGCGTGTCCGTTTGCCCCACAGTTACCTTAACCCAAAATCGAGAAATAATAAAAATTGATTTTACTAATGGTTGGAAATATCTAAAATAAGTGAAAATTTTGATAATTTTAACCTTATTAAAATTTAAAATAGACTAGGAAAGGTTTTAAAGATTGATTTTTATTTTTATCTAAAAGAAAATCAAACATTAAAATATTGGAAATGATTTTGCTAGATTGATTTTTATATTTAACGTAAAAATATATTTCTCTCTCAATTTATTTTTTATTTTTTATATAAATATAGATCTTATTTATCTGAATGTTAATTTACAGGTAATTAACATTTAGAAAATTTAGTTTTCAAATTTGTGGACTTCTTACCTTAATGACTGATAGTAAAGTGTCATCATTAAAAAGCCATACTTTTTTAAAGTTTACAAAAATAAAAGAATTTATTCTTTGTTTATAAAATTAAACATCATAAAATTATTACTTAAAATAAAAAAAAATTAAAAGGGCATTTAATTTAATAATATTATTAATTAAATATTTTACAGTATTGAACATAATTTAATAGTGTAATTATACATATTTTATCAAAGACATAAAATAATAATAATATAAAAAACTATCTGAAAATTTCTTATTATTATTATATGTAAAATTGAAGTACTACGCTATATTATGAATGTAATAAAGATAACAAAAATAAAACCGTGTTTCATTATTCTGAAATATTTTACATAATTACTTTTCAAAAGAAAATTCAATTTGAATATTTTAATGTTATTAAAAAAATATAATTTTGTTACAATTCTGCAGAATTACAAATTCAAACAACAAAGAAGTACGATTAAATATAATTATTTTTTATGAAAAATGTTTCGTTAATCCCTATGATGATCATCTATACATTTGTTTATAAAATAAAATATATGATTTTGAAAAAATCTTTTATTTACAGATCATTATTATGCATATAACTCGCGGAAATTAGATGATTTTTATGGAAGAATTTTTCAGATGTTTTTTATTTATATATACTAACAACATGAATATAAAAATATTTCTAAGATTAAAAATATTTATATTTTATGCCGAATTTATTTATTATAACTTTCATAAAGGTTTTCATATATTAAAGACTTATTTTATCTTAAAAGTCTATTTATGTATTAAAACATTAAGTGCAAATAATGACGTTAATTCAACATTTTTTTTATTTGTATCTGATTAAAGAAGATGCGAATTTTCTATTTTTAATTTAGTGAAAAAATAGGAGAGATTTTGTGATCATAAATCACAAAATAGATTTTTTTCGAAAAATCTTCAATACTTATCCATAGTTCCGTATCAAGCCAATGTTTATATTTGTAATTCATAAATCATAACTTCAGAGATATTCAAACGGATATAAAACAGTAGCGCACTTCATTTGATTTATTTCAAAAACAGAAATTCGTTGTTTTCCTCTTAAATAAATCATTAAAATTGAATCTTCTACATATCATTACAATTTATTCTCTTTTCAAATATTTAGAATAGAATTTATAAAAATTTAAATTACACTTTTATATTATTCAGCTAAATACTGTATATCAAATTTTATATTTATAAATTCATAAGGCTGGATACTTACTATTGAATGCATACTATAGTGTCATTATTAATACAAATATTTTACTTTAAGTAAATATATCATATTTTGTAAGATCAAAAGATGTTCATAATTTGGAATTGAAAAGTTAATAAATGACATTATAATGTTAATGTATCGATTATTCATTTCCGTTCAGACTTCTTTATAAAATTCGATCACTATTTTAAAAAATATGATTTCTACTTTTTACAAAATTCAATACAGTATTTAGAATGTGAATGAAGTATATTATTTATGAGTTATACAGTATTATTTTTTTTAAAAATGTCATAAATATATGATTAGAATTACTTTATTGCTTGCGAACGAATAAAAATAATAAAATAAAATAATTTTTTATTTAAACAAACTATTGAATAATTAATCATCCAATACCTTTAATTCTGAATTATTAAATACAGAATTAAAAACATCGAATTATTTTGAAATATTTATAAATGTTTTACCAAAATTTTAAATTTTTGTAGAAAGCTTTCTACAAAAATTAATTTTACACCTCTTTAATATTAGCAAGCTTACTTTTTATCATGATTATTTATAATAAATATTTTTCTGCCTTGTATTCTTTTTATACATGTATATATTTTTCGATTTTCACTGAAGAATTTCTCTGGCTATTCTTCAAATGATACCTGTTTATATATTCGATCTTGATAACCTTATTAAAATTCTGACAAACTTCGATATTTTTACTAAAATGGAAGATATATTCATGCAGGAATATTAATGTTCTTATTCAAATAGTATAAATTTACAGTTAATGAAAGGTCTCTTGTCTATTGTATGAAATTTTTATCATAGCAATTTTAGAAAAAAAAATTTAAATATTAGAATAAAAAAGCTCTGGTTTTAATAAACATTCAATATGTCTCAATCTTTTGTACTATTTTTATATTATGTATTTTAAAGTATTAAAAAGTGAATTATTACAACATTCATTGAGTATTTCAAAGCATTTGACACTGTGAATTTATACATTCTATAGTATAAACTAAAATCAATAGGAGCAGACACCAATCTCCTTCCTATACGAAAAATCTCTTCATGAATCTTTTTGGTAAGGTAAAACATTCGAATGATCTGTCGGAAGAATTTGATCTGACTAGAGAAATCCCTCAAGGTGATCCTCTAAGCCCATCTCTCTTTAATCTTTTTTTTCTCTCCAACTTGCCCTTAATATTCACCAAATCCCTAAATAACTATCTGAAAATCAAATCATCAGTTATTCCCCATGCTCCAGTAAGCTGAAGATTGATTCTGTTGCTCTTAATATTCGTATATCAAGTTTGAAACAACAAAACAATCTTTGAATAAATATTATAAAAAATTATTTTAACATCCTATCTTGAAAATCTGATTATTATTCAGGGGGAAAATGTTCAAAATTAGTCAAGTGATAATATTTTATTAAATACAAAACTTTTGAACAGTTACTAAATTAAGTTATTCCTCTCGATGTAACTTCAAATAATGACTTCTTTTGAAAATATATAAGAAAGTATGCAAAGAAAAAATTCCTAGTTAAGTATATCAAATTTAATTTCAAGAAATTCAATAAAGTTAACCAAAAATATACCACGAACTCATCTTAATTATAGTGAGGGCATTATTCCTTTCTACTCTCCTATTTGGGACTGCACTTCACGATGAAAGCTGGACAATATAAAAACTACCTTCTATAAACGTATTTTTAATATTGACCATTCAGTTCCTGCATATTCAGTTTTTGAACTTCATTTAATGATGTCAAATTCTTCGCTTTCATGGAAATATTAAAATTCTTTAAAAAATAATTTCTTCAAAAATTCTAATAATTCATAAAACACAAAACTTTCTTGGAAGAATCGGGATCAATTCAGTATTCTAACCGCATGCAATCTCGACTTCAAAATTCGCAATTGATGCTCAGTATTTTTAACCTTTCAAGAATAATTGATGATAGTCGTTGCTAATGTTGATATAATGATTTCACAATGATGGAAATTATTTAACACTTCAGCTGAATAATCTAGATTTCTTGGTTAATGTACAAAATTGCTAAATATAGCTGCAATATTTTTTGTTATACTACCTTTAATACTTTAGTAAAAGGTTTTTTACATGGTTCTACTTTTAATATAAAGTTACACGTAAGAAATGTTGCTTGTTTTTAAATTTTTGCAATTATTTATTTATTAGAAATATATTTTTTAAAACTGCCTATTTATTTATGAAAACTTGATAAAAAAAAATTTTTATTTTGTTTGTTTTTGTAATTTTATTTTAAAAGGATAAATCCTTAGTATAAAAATTTTTGTTCTTTAGAAAATTTTAGTAAAAACATAAAATATTCTTAAAAAATAGAAAAATATAAACGAAAGTTATTTTTAATTAAAATTTATTATTAAAAACAAAATATATTTTATATAATTAACAAACTTATTTAGTCAACTACATTGCATGAACACACATTCTACCTAAACTTATTAATACAGAAATAACACTCATGGAATTACACACACTTATTTATGTCATTGCTGTTACTGTCACTACACACCTAGGTCATAAAACACTTCCAAATAAGATGGGTACAAACACAAAACATCACATAAAACCTGCCTGGCAAAAACGACTTGAAAAACAAATAAATGAAATCAGAACAGAACTAGGTAGACTTACCCAATACACAAAAATAACAACACATCCACTAAACTCATGAAATCAATTAGAAAGATTTTCAGAAAACTTAAAACACATACACGCCATGAAAATCACAACACACACATTAAAGAATACATGCACACTAAAACAGAAACTTGCAGCAAAATCACAACACCCCAAACGATACAAAACCAACTTAGCGCACAAACTAGATAACACACTATTCACAAACAATGAAAAGACATTTCTACATAAACATAAACACTAAAGACCTAGACTAGCCCAGAACTGTAATATAGTTTCAAATCAAGCACACTTGGCATTGAGAAATAAATAAAATTTAATTAATAAACAAAAGTACTTTCGGTAATTATGTTTACCATCATCATAAATTTCCTGGATATCAAGATAACATTGTCAGATAATACTTTTCTTACTACTGTTTTTGTTAAACCAACTACCACCCCTGTTGTTATACCTAAATGGTCCTATGACCCCTGGGCCTTTAAGAAATCAGCTTTTACTTCTTACTTCACGAGGTCATTCACACACTGCAGTAATAATCTCTTAAGGAATAAAGAAATTTGTAGAATATTTAGCTTCAGTCGCAAATTTGGATATAATGACAAATTTATGTGAAGAATATGCCGAAAGATTGAAAGCAAGTTCCTTTTACAGTCAACAAAACATTTTTAATAAACAAAACATAATTTCGAATGTTCATTGATATAGTTACACAATAATAAATTTATAAAATAACAAAATGAGCATAAAAATTTTTATTATTGCTATAATTGTTTTGAATCAAGATAAAGCTATCATAAATTAATCAATAAATTCTTTTCAATCTATCAGTATCTTTAATGCCCGTGCGAATATAATGACAATAAAGATTTAATTAATTTATGCGAGAAGCAAAATTTTCTTTTTAAATTCCGAGATAGTGAAATATGACGGAAGTAAATTGCCCCAAGCATTCAATTTTTGCTTTGAATATGACATATAAAATATGTGCTTCTATATATAACTGGATATTTTTCTAAAATTTATTCACCGGTACTATCTTCAGAAATTATTTAGGTACTGCATACATCTTAAATATTTAATGTTTTGTTTTCCATCAAATTTTTAAAAAAATATGAGAGACGATCTCATAAAAAGGAATATTTTTTGTATTGTATAATTGATTTTAATGCGTGATTACAGCGCATAAAACTTTACTAGAGTGAATATTTTAACGTTCGTATTCAATTTTGATTAATTTTACGATAAACGACATCAAGCATGAATATTACATAAAATATATAAAATGTAATTTAAGCGTTTAAATGTGCTTGATGTATCTCAACTGGAATTTTAAGTGATTTTGAAAATAATCAGAAATCTTATTTATTTTCATTGTTTATCTGAAAATATATTTAATAATAATGTTATTTTTTTCAAGTTTAATATTAAATTAAAATTGTCAGATAAATAATATGTTTGAAAGTCAACGAGCAATACGATAAATCAAACACTATAGTTTGAAATCGCAATGATTTTTTGTAGTTTAACATAAAAAAAAACAGAAAATTAGTATCAAGATGCATGTAAGGATTTTCTTTTTAGTTAGATAATGCTGCAATGCTCGAGTTATACAGATTTGAGTTTTGTGAATGATATTAAAATTATAAATGGCAAAAAATTGAACGCGTTGATGAAAATTAATTTAAATGAAAGAATCCGATTGAGAATGATAATAAATTTGGACGTAAATATTAAAATTATAATTGGCGAATAAATGTGCAAAAAATTGAACGCATTGATGAAAATTAATTTAAATGAAAGAATCCGATTGAGAATGATAATAAATTTGGACGTAAATAATAGTTATTTAAGTAGCATTTTGGATCTCACTATTAAGTGCGTTTTTTCGTGGATTTAAGATTTTTGCTCGAACATGAAAAATATTAAATTGATTTGAATAATTGAAAATTCTGTATTGAAAGGATAACTTTATTTTATTCATTAATATTTTCAAATATTTTTTATTTCTTAAATTATAAAATAATAAAATTGCAGTTTAAATCTTGCTTTAAATAAATAAAATCTTATATAAGGAAAAGGATGTAATGGTTAGCAGTTTAGTAGTTCGATTTAATTAAGAAATAAATGAATTTTTGATATATTAAAGAAGAAAAATGTTTCATATAATGAAGTTCCAATATCAATATAATGAAGTTCTATCTATTTATTAGTTTTATTATATATAATTTAAAATATACAACATTTTATCTAATTTTAATATAGAGAGAAAGTGTTTATATATCAGTATTAATTTTTAATTTTATACTTTCGAATTTTATTTTGGATAATTTTATAAATGTAAACAAAATCAGAATTTTGAAAACATTGAAAAATATGAAGAAATTTATAGTGTTTTTAATATCTTTTAAACAAATGAAAATATAAATGAAAAATGATATTAAAATTGTGATTAATTTAGATTTTCACAGTTGAAGTTTTTAATGTTGTTTTGTTTTGATTTTAATTTAAGAATGAAAGTGTTACGCTTATGGAAATCAAGTAAAGATAAATGATGCCTATAATTTTTAATTATTAAAAATTCACATTAAACTTATTATTAAAATGGATTTGTTTCATTCTCTTAAGTTTTCGATAATTCTTGAAAATAAATATCTTTTTAAACTGATTCGCTCATGATTGTCTGTAGACTCAGTCACTTGTTTTATTCGTTAAAAGCTCGTTTTTATTTTCTTATAATCCATGGATTTATTGGCATGTAATCATTTCATGCTTTCCGAGTTTAGTGAACACATTCCTAGATATTTTCTGCTAAATCACTTACATAATATTATATTAAAAAGATTTTCTATTGTATTGAATATAGGTTGCTAGCAATATAAGATAGTTATAAGACAGTTGATTGCCCTGTGGAAATCTTGATATTGTTAAAACTACATTTGTGATAAATTATAGAGATTTCGTTGTAATTGAATAAGTTGTAGATGCTCTATATGAAAGTGGAAGAATAATAGGTTCATATTTTAGTTTGTGGCACACTACTTAGTTGATTGCCCTGTGGAAATCTTGATATTGTTAAAACTATATTTGTGATAAATTATAGAGATTTCGTTGTAATTGAATAAGTTTTAGATGCTCTATATGAAAGTGGAAGAATAATAGGTTCATATTTTAGTTTGTGGCACACTGATAATATTGGATTTTGTGAAAGATTTTTATGCACGAATAAAGGAAGAGTCTTGTTTTTATGACTAAAATGATATCAAAGAAATCGTTTAATATAAAAATGGGATCTAATACTCATTTTTTGTGAAATCCGTATTTTGAATCTGGTAAGAATATTTTTATCTTTCCATTTTTTTAAATGAATGATGAAGATGGTATAAAAAGAATTTCCTCTTGATTGATTGTAGGGCTCTAGATGATTGTTTTATAATTTTTCTTATTTTTTCTTATGATATAGGAGTATTATGTGTTTCCAACATTGAATTCATTATTATTGAGAGACTTTTTATTTTATTTTAGATTATTTCTGAAAACTTGAATGTTTTAACTGTTCAAGATTGGCGATAAATAAAAATTACCTATATAAAATTTTATTTACGGAAGAATATTATTTACTTATATAGAATTTGATTCATAACATTCTAGGTAACCGATAAAAAGAATTTATCTGATATAATTATCGATATCCGAACAAAATATATTTTTTATATTGGAAAACATCTTATTCAATAACTTTCAAGAATAGATGTGAAAGTTATTGAATACTTTTTGTTACTTTTTTTTGTTGATTACGCATCAAAAAGATGAGATCTTTATCTTTTATTACCAATAAATAGTTTCTAAAGATTCACTTAAAAATTTACTTATTGATAGTATCTATGAATCTAAAAAGAAAATCAAAATTTATGTCATGATTTTCGTTGATTTATTACATAAATTCCGTTAGAATAAGATTTATGTTAGAGAAATGATTATTTTTAGTTTAACTAATTTTTATTTTATTTTTAGTAAAGTTTATCAAAGCAGATTTGGAATTTTATCTCAACACTGAATGTGTATCAAATGTGTTAATTTGAAAATAAGTGAAAGATATGGTTATATCATGATTTAATAAAATAATAATGATTAAATTGGATTTTTAAATGCTTTACTAGAATTTAATAAAACATTGCTTCATTCTTATTGTTTGCATCTTTAATAGATGTTTGACAGATATAATTATAGCAAGTATAATAGAGAAATGATCTGAGTTTAGATTCAAATATATCATTTTATGTACTGTATCTGAAAAAATTGGCATTTTAATGTCATAATAATATAAACAGAACTGTTTGGTCACACACTGTTATTTGTTCTATAGTTTTTATATGTGCTCTAATAACAGTAAATCAATCTGTGTATCTTTTGAATAATACTCTTTTCTAATACTGTATATATTCTTCAATTTAGTATCATATATATCATTAAAATCTAAAATAAAATAATGATAAGTTCTCACTTCAATTTTCTAATGTTTTAATTTAATTAAACATCAGCTTGTATATAAGATAAAAGACATTCAGTTTGATTAAATAAATTTTGAATGATTTCAGAATAAATTTAAAACATTTTATATTAATTATGTTTAAATGTTATCATTATATTCAATGTATGTAAACTTCTTAGAATAACCATGTTATTCTTTTACAAGTTGAAAAGTTTTCCTTAAAAAACTTCTCACTAATTTATAATAATAAAAATATTAAAATATTATTTATAATATTTTTATTATAAATGTAATTTATAATTAAAATTGTCTCTAAAATAATCTTAAAAGTCAATATAATATTCAATTTTATAACTATTGACTTTTAAAGTTTATTGGATATTTAAGGAAAGTTTTATCGAGAGAAAAAACATATTAAGAGGGAAAAAAGTTTATTATAAAAATTAGTGCACTGTATTTCTCTTCCTCAATAATGAAAACACTGTATGCTTGTAGAAATATAGGGTTCATAAAATGTGCACATTGTAAAATAATATATACCAAAAAATTAAATAATTACAAAATAGTAATTTCTCATTAATAAAAATATGTTGTACAATAATCCATTTCAGTTTTGATAAAAACAGAAAAATATTTAAAAAAGAAGAGACTTGAACACACGTCATTCTGATCAGTAATCGAAAGCCTTATGCATCATGCTGTGAAAGCATTCATTATAGTGTTAATATGAATCACTATATAAATAACAGAAAACTTTAAATCACTTTTTTTTGGAAATGCTTGAGAGGTGCATCATATTACTTTATCATGGGTTTGTGGGAGGGTAGTACTACAACATATTGAGTTGTTTGGAAAGTAATTTTGTTTTTTTCCATGAAAATGTACGACAATTTTTTTATAGTATATAAATATTTTATTTAATTATATATTGACCATTTTGGTCCAACACATGTTGCCTTCTTTCTGGTAGTAGCATGATTCCATGCTCATAGAATTTCTGATCTTTTCTTGCAAAAAATTGAAACAAGTGATTTTTGACATTCTCATTTAAACTAAGTGTTTTGCAGTGTAAAGAATTTTGTAAAGACCGGATTAAGTAATAATTGGAAGGTAC
>AYEL01083721.1:0-23990 GCA_000484575.1 Olivierus martensii
ATTATAAAAATTATTAATAGATTAAATAATAATAATTATTATTATTATAGGAAATATGCAGGAAAAAAATCAATAGAGAGAAAATATTATTAAAAATAAACATCAGTAATTTAAAAAATTACCTTTTTTTTAAAAAAAATTGCATTTTCTTCTATTTTTTCCAATATTATTTAGTATTTTGCTTTTAGTAATTTTAAATTTAATGATGATTGTTGAACTCTACTGCTCGAAATTTTAGTTATTTTCAACGTAATTTGTTTCCTCCCGAAAACATTATTAAAATGAAATTTTATCTCTTTTTATTCATTATCTTTATGCTTTCATACGAAAAGTGAATGCATAGTAAACAACTAAAAATTTTTTAAAATCTATAAAAGAAAAATAAATTTGCAATATTGTACTCCATTTTGATTTTTAAAACGTTCAAATATATATATATATATATAAAACGTTTCAGCGTTAGTTTTATGTCGTGAAAGAGAATCCTTTCAAACGATAGGAATGGAATTGTCAGAACATAAATCAAAAACCTGTAGTTGTTTTACTACTAGTAAAATACTAGTTCGAGTTTCACCTGGTCAATGTTATCCTTCGATATCATTGAATTTCTGCGAAAGATACAGTTACGCATTTCTCTATTTAATGTTAGTATTGAGATACAAAAATTGATATTGTCCAGGGTTGCTTTGAATGGATTTTCAAAATGTCGGATTTCTACTGTAAACAATGGCTTTTCTTTCTAGCAAAACAAAAAGAAAAAAAAAAGAGATTGCGTATTCATTTATTAACAAATAAAATATATAGCTCTGTTTCCTTATTTATAGAATAAATAAAAGACATTCGAAAAAAATTATTAATATTTAAAGAAATCAAATTATAGGTTAGTAAAAAATTTAAACCTGTGTGCGTGCTTGTATTTTGCATAAGGAAAGAGGGGAGGAAACAGGAAGAAAAAAACGATTTTTTTCTGTTTCATTAGATATTTTCGATTGAGGATTTAGAAGAGAATACAGTTTGCTTAATACACAGCTGTATCCTATCGATCCAGTTCATGAAGCATCCATTTTAAGTAGATCTTCATGTGGGAGGAGCCGATTCTATGGAATGGCTGATGAGAAGACAAGATTCCAGCTTTTGAGAAGAATTTTCCTCTCATTGATTTACCTGAGAAATTCCGAAAGTACCGATACAGCAAAACCTTCGGGGAAATATCCCTTTTGTGAAAAGTTTCATTGTCGTGGTTAAAATGGAGACGATCATCATCATCATCCGTGTTATTTGCACTTAGGTAAATTGGTATAAATATAAGTGGTAGGTTCTCGGATGCATTCATACTTTGTTTCAAACAAATAGTGATATATAAGATAAGAAAGTACATAATTTGTTTTATTATTTATTCGGTGGTGATGGTTTCTTTCGTGTCTAGTTGAATAACCATTAAATAACTCGATAATCGGCATCGCTCGGAGGAAAGAACAACTCTGTGACATAATATAATTAGTGAACTTACGAAGATAATTACGTGATTGCAATTAAAGGAGAGGAACGATTAGTAAACTTACGTGAAATTAAACTAATCTTCTATGGTTATAACTTATTGGAATTTTGATCCTGTCCAGTTTTTTCACAATAATAATAATAATAATAATAATAATAATAATTTTTTTAGTTAATTAGTAATTGTTTAAGAAGTTATTTAATGCGACTTACTACCTTAAAGTATAAATCACGTAAAAAAAATTAATGATATTACTTCAGCAATATATCATCAACGTTCATATAAACAAGGAATGATAAAATTTATTTTACTTCCTGTTATATTAATATTATTTGATGTTATAAAAGAAATAACATTACTTCACTGTGACTATCAGGTAAAATTTATATATAATGCACACAATATATTTGAAAAATAAAAAAAAGATAAACAGAAAAGGAAAAAGTTCACATAAATCCCAATTCTCCCAACGACAGCCAGAAAAGAAAATAAAAGGATATTTTGTTTGCTATTTAATTTTTAAAGTCGTTTTATTAATAAAATTTTTATACAAATTTCGAAATAAATGATTAAAATACATAATTTAAACTTTAAACGAACTGTTTTAATAAAAAAAAGAAACATAAAGAATGAACAATTCATTAGAAGTAAACACTTAATTCAATTCACGTTTTACAGTCAAAAATACAAAAATAAATAATTTAATCGTTTAAATAGAAAGATTTTGAATATATTTTTTTGTAATCTTTAGTGTGTTCGCGACTGTTTTAAAATATTTTTCTTGCTAGCGAAGAATGAGGAGTAAGTTTATTGCAATTTACAATAGAGGATAACATTATAAAATGCGGAGTAATTGTCTGCTATCCAAAAAAAAAATGTCGTATTATTTTTTATTTTGTTTTTATTTGGGGTTTAATCGCGGACCACGATGAATTAGGATCCTCCGGAGAGATGAATCTTTCGGTCATCGTGTGTTTCACACTCGAACATTTTTACGACGAAAGCCAGTTAGAAAACAGCAGTAAAAACGTAAGACAAGTGACACAATCGTAAGGTTTATGGTTGTCCTCGCCAACATGTATAGTGGCAGCAAATAGACCCACTTTAGCTTTACGGTGTCCTTTCATGCAAAAGCTGTATCAGCTACATCACGTTTTCCATGTTGACTAGAGCAAGTTCGAACGATCATTTATCACTATATATAGTCGAGTCATCATTTTGACTTCGAAAACTGCCACTAGAGACTTGAAACGACTCCGGAATTGATCGGAAACAGAACTAGACCCTTTTATAACTTTTTATTCCCTCGTTTCACATTTTCTATAGGAGATTATTAAAAATTTTAAAACTCCGATATTCTCGAAGTTGTTTTTTTTATCAAGACAGAATATAGTCTTTCTAAATACAAGGGAGAAAAAATTATAAAAAAAACTACAAAACTGCTGCTTCACTTCGACCCAACTTAACAATAAAGTTATATAGCCAGAGGAAAAAGCTAAGTCAACGGATAAATTTCGTCTATATACCTTAAAAAAACTCGATATATCGATATGAATTTATTTTTTAACCGGATATTTAAAAATGGACGAATTTTAAAAGCCATGTGTCGGTTTGGACACACACATTCGAGAATTTTAGCTTGTATATTTTTTTCGTCGGAGAAAAATGCGTTGATGTGGCTTTTGAACATTCGATGATTTCCCTTGCAAATGTTTGCCGCCAACAATATATACAAGGCGTGACAACCGTCACGTCACAATGTACATCATGACGTGATGTCACGAGGGACAGTGTGATGGAAAATAGCTTCGTATTAAACGAAGGCGGAAGGAAATGACGGCATAGAACTCCCGTTTGTACTCGTGACCGGATGCTGTATGACGTGACAGAAATGGTCTCATTCGGTCCCTCGTGACTTAAATCAAACGGAAAGCCGAAACATCAAGAAAGAGAAACCTTCGATAAGAAAATAAAAAGTCTTTTATCTATTGTAGAGAAAAATCTTGTGCCATTTATAATATAACAAACTCATCACCATCAATAAAGTAAATTTAATTCCTGCGAGGATATTCTTTATAAAGTTTTCTCTATGATTTATTAAACTGACAAAACTTTCTGAAAGTAATTTCTACTCATTGATTATTGGCGGCCGGTTCATTCTAAACAACATGCAACTAACAAATTAATCTTTACAGACTCTCTCAGAGATTACTCTTTACTCCAATTTTTACAACTAACAGAAATGTTTTGTTTTAGTTTAAACCCAATCATTTTTATCGACAAAGTTTTGTTTATTATGTTTCTTGGATAATTGCCTTTTCCATTCTTGCCCTTTTAATAATGGTTACGTTAAGAAAATTAGTTAAACTTTTCAACTCCTTTAATAATAAAGTAGCTTCAAAACTGAGAAAATATTTACTTTTTCGCCAACGTTATACTGTATAAACTACATTAAAAGTTAACATATCGTGTCTTAATTAATGTCTAAACATAAATATATATAATTTTTGATCTACATGTTTTCGTTTGGGTATTGTTAAAATATTGTTGTCAGATCGAAAAAAAAAATAAAAAATAGCGAATGCAATATTAAAATGTCTGTTTCTATATTAAAAAGAAAAAAAAAGTCACTACTAGTCCCACATATTTTTAAATAAATGAATTCTTTTAAAGTTAAGAAAGTTATATTCTATTGTAGATATATAACAGCAATCTCCTGAAAGAAAAGCGAGCAGAAGTGTTCTATGTTTTATATAGATTTAATATTTTATTCCGTCCTGAAAAAAATATAATATACAGATTTAATATTTAAAAACGTTTGCACGAAAATCGAAATTTTTGCATTTAAACATTCCAAATAAGAGAAAAAAAAAATGTTTTGGATCTGTATAGCTTGAAAAATATAATTTAACTAAGTAGAAGAATGCACAAAACTAGCGACGACTTAACTGGATTTTTGTACATTCTTTTCACTTTAGTTTAATTTATATTAAACTAAACTAGGAGTAATTAAAAAAAAAAAAAATATTGCTTTTTGCATCAGTTAAAGAAAGTTTTCATTGAGAAATTTATAGAGCGATTCATAAGAGCGACAATTAGCGTCAGCGACAGTTTCAAATTCGTTATCGTTTATGCGATTTCTGTAGACGAGCGATAGATAAATTCTATCGTTGATTCTTATCGCCGTCTTTATTTTTCCACCTTTATGAATATTGACGATCTTTCGCTTCAGTGACTCGCGTTTAGTACGTGGTTTCTGTTTGACATCGCCAAAAATTCTCTAGAAAGCACATAGACCATCTGCGAAAACGTGAAAAACGCGCGTCATTAGCGATGAATTTAAATAACGAAAGAAAAAAAATATATATATATAGGCCCTATATATTTATAAAATTTATAAAATGTTATTTTTAAAAATAAATGCGAGTAATTCAATGTTGTAAATTTTTTATAAGAATAATTATCATAAATTGGTTTATTAAGTTAAAGTTTAAGTGCTCTGCTATTCAATATTTTACATTCGTTACACATAATTTTTGTTAGATCTAAAGTCGAGTTTTCACAGATTCTTGCTTTTAGATTGAAACATTAATTTTATTTATAAACAGTTACTTTTATCCAATTATCCGATTTAATTCATATATAATTCATACTAAGGTGAAAAATGTTTTTAAAGGAAATGGTCACTGATACGTTCGAACTGATGGTTTCTCGGTTGAGATTTATAAGCACTCTGCTAAAAAGATTTTTTTATTTTTTTAATAATTAAATATAAATCCCGATTAACTTGTAAGTTTATTATTTAAAAAATTACACTTTTTTAATGAAAAAAAAGCAGCATTTTTACTGTCGAATGAATCAACTTCTCGTTAATTTTATGGAGTAACTCTTCCGAAATCCGGATGTTTAATGCAAATATTCAAAACTTTAGGAATAATTTCGAGTTGGGGAAAACTATCAAAAACGCGTTCAATTAAAACAAACTTTTACATATAGGTCCTATCCGCGAGTGTCTGAAGTTTTAAGTAAGATGTTATTGTTTCCTAAAAATCACTTCCCTCTGTATACTTTTCCATCGATCAAAAGAAATGTTGCAGTCAGGCATCGAGTTTCCTTAATCCGTTTTCGATTTCCCCATCCATATGTATTCTTGTCTCACAGAATTCATATCTGTGAAACCTTAAACAATATTTTTTTTCTTTTTTTAAAAAAAATAAAAATAAAAAAGAACTTCTGATTGATTCAGTCGATATTTCGAACAACAACAACCATTTCTAGAAAAGCAAACTACGCAGCGTAACAGAGGAAAAAACCAAAAATCCCAAATATGTTATTTAACAACAGTGTATCATCGAGATTACGGACATTTTCCTAGTTTTAATAATAGTCATCGACTGGAGCCGCTTTCGTTCCTTAATAATTATTATTTTAATAGTGTTTTTCTGGTGTTAATTTTTATATTTTCGGTAATTCCGCCAACTCTTGTAATTACTGGATGGCAGAAGAGTTGATGAAATGTTCTTTAATTCAAGTAAATTTGAACTTTTAATTGATCTTTCCAGTGTCGACAGACAAGATGAATGAGTTTGAAATTGTTTTTCGCGTCTCGAGTCACGCTAAGAAAATGCAATCTCTTCTAGAAAAACTTTGTCTTAATTTATATTAATGTTCAATTTGTTAACCGCACGAAAAAAAATATCACAAAATTGACTTATTCAATCGCATTATTTACGAGCATCGACACCGTCTCTTAATAGGGTATAATCGCCTTTAATGAGTTATATTTATGTAAGTACGGGTTTAAAACTTTATAAAATTCGTAGTTATAAAGAAATCCATTAAAGTACAAAATGATAAAATTGCTGGAGGCCCGATAACTTGGCCTTCAGGCTAGTGATTGTGAGAAAAGAATCCTTACACAGTTTACACTGACGCGAATAAATAGCCAGTGGGGAGTTTTCCCATTTGCCATTTCAGCTTTCATTAAACATGAATGAAAGATTCAGTTCATGACTTCAAACAGGTTTACAACTTCCCAAACGTACTCTATGGCCTTATGAACATCGCTTAAGATGAAACAGGGAGGGTGTTTAATTAGCAGAAAGACTTGGGGGTATTTAATCCAATAACATTGTCTAGTTTTCCTTGGAGAGATTCACGTCTTCGTCTTTTAAATATTTTCGATAAAAGCATTGTTTAATTTACTTCCAACTATGATCTGATTCCTTTCCTAAAACTTTTAAAACGAACAGTTTCGAGTATGAAGAAGTTTTCAGGTTGAGTTTATTCTCAAAAGCAATTAATGTCTTTTAAAAATTTAAATACGAAGTTTTTTGTTCTGCTGTTTAAATTATTTAAGATATATTTTAATGCATCACGGATATATCTTTCGATACGTGAATAAAATAATAATGGGTTAGAATTTTTTCCATTACAACGTGGCACATTCGCGACAACGCCCAACAATTGATGTCATAATTTCTAACATATTCATCGATGATTTTGCTAATGCGACTGTTGATAAGAACAAGCACCAAAATGCCATAATAAGTGATTTATGATTCGATTCTTCAGTACTGAAAGTTGTAATTATGGTAGTGATATATCTAGATATCTCAACACGCGACTTGCGGTAAGAATAATAGTCCAGAAGCTATTTATCAAAGAGAGAGAGAGAGAGAGAACGATACATATTTTGTAAGCTTACATATATAGTGGAAATTATATATAATTTCTCTCCAGCTGTTATGAGAAATATCCTACGAATCGCATAAATTAAATGCCACCATACGTATGGTCTAATCTTGTGGCTTTTCGTATCTGTGCCAACTCGTACTGTAACAAAATTACATTAATTTTCATCAACCTGACACGATTTTAATAATAATGCAAGTTTGCAATTATCAGTGCGAGGTGCCAGAGCAAAGAAAACGATCCCCGAATTGTTTATTGCAACTCGAATTATTTTTATTTTAATTTTTTTAATTATGTAGCGAGCTATTTTAATTTTTGCAACTGACAGAGATATGAAGAATTGTTCCGTTAAAACGAGTTGCTGCGACGTTCTAAAGGATTAAAAACTGATTTTTTTTGTTCTTTTTTAAGAGGAAAATATAACACTTTGCGTGAATCATTAACGTGAGATATATATATATATATATATAAAAGTTGTTAATAATATAAATCAAAGATTACATATCTAGTTAATTTATCAGATTACTGTACTTCGCATTGACTTTAATGGCGAGATAATGGATACTTTCGCCCAATATCAATCAACATGGTCAAACGATCAATCAATGGCAAATCTGCTCTTATTTTTTTCTTCCTTCTTTCTTTCTTTTATATAGTTTTATATATAAAGAATGACACCATTTACAGCTTAGGAGCGGACAATCCTTCCATTATTTTTAACTGCTAATAACATTAGAACAGTTAGGAAAGACGAAAACACGACACGATTTTATTAATAAATACGATAAATCTCTAGAGAAAATAAATGTAACTTTGGCAACATTTTCATGCACCAAATTATTTGTTTAGACTTAGAGAATCGATAAGATTGAAGACTCACTTGGCGTTATTATATTTGTTCGAACATTCGTGTAGAAATGATACGCTTTTAATGGAATTTTGACGGGTATCTACCTTTATTAAGATGAAATTCTGTGTAAAGAAATGATAAAATATTAAAATATCCTTTCAAAGACGAGAAGAATATTTTATTTGTTTAGCTTTGGAAAAGATTGAATTTCAATAAACCAATAAACCTTTATTTAAATTTGTTTGCATTTACTCGCGGCTTAAAAATAAATCTCGTTAAAAGCTACCGCATAATAATTAAGGATTATAAAGAATTTGGAAAGTATATTAACAATATTTACGCTTAAAATATTTAAAACTTTAATGTTCTTTATTAATTAAACAATAAAGAAAAATTTCCGAAGATTTATTTTTGTGCCACAGGAAAAGATCTTGTATAATAATTTTAATGATGATCGGGTTGAAGAAGAGAAGCCGTACATAAATATGTAAAGTTTCATAAGTGGTTAAGAAAATAATGAATATCACAATAAACTCTTATCGCACGTATTAATGAAAGAGTTAACGAATTTACACAAGTTCTTAAAAGTCGTACAAATAGACCTCTTAAAAATCTGCCGTAACGGTTAAAGCAAGAAATCCTTAGCAGTAGGAGAGGATAAGGTGCAGCATAAAATACTTAATGACTCAGACCATTTGCTAACCCCAACCTGACACACAACAATAAATGTCTTTATTATTTTCTACGGTAAATTAACTAAACTAATTAAAGCTTCGTCTTGGTCCCAAGTTCACCGTTCCAGATCGGATCGGCGTAATTAGATATCTCCTCCTCCCTGTTTCTTCTTCCTACGCTTAACTTGATCTAAAGGTTTGCTGATCTGACGCGTTGGGTCTACTCCAATTTTCTCCATTGTTTCCTTTTCAAGCATCACTAACTCTCGAAAGTCTACTCAAAATACACACGCGTTAAAAAAGTTGCCTTTAATTAACCTTTTCCTAACACTACTTTCTTTGCTTTCTTTTTAATCTTTCAGCAAAGCAAACGTTTCGCTTATCCTCTTCCGAGTCGGCACTCTTAGTATACAAAATTTTGTATCGGCTAATGAAGATAAACAAAGTAATTCGACCTTTTTTTTTTCTTCCTTTTCTTCTTATTTACCGCATAAATAATTTATAGTGTATCATTCTTATAAGTAGCCGCCATTATCAGCACTATAAAGAATTTTAAATCTGTTTTAAAAACGGCAGCATCCTAATAAGCTATAATTTATCATAACCTGGAATAAAATGATATAACTTTTTCCAGAAAACGATTTTTTCGATGATAAATGCACGACTCTACGAGACCCAAGAGGCCATTAAAAGCGGGGAATGGGAGTTTGTCATAATTTTAGTAAATTTCATTATATAGGATCATATTATGATGCATTAATGGATTTCACACGATAGTCATACTATTGACTTCATAATGAGCAAAATTACCACAAAAATGCAGCTGTTGCACGCACAAAAATGTACATAATGGTGATTTTCATAAAAATATATGCAGCAATGATATCAACAACAATATACATAATAACGATACCATTAAATAACAATGATAAAATATACTGTACTTGACAGTGACATTCACAAAAATATAGATAATGATAATATTAACAAAAATATTATATATTTTTAGATATTATGTATTAATATACCATTATGGTGATAATCACAAAAATATACATAATGATGACATGAAAAAAATAAATATAATGGTGTAAAAACAATTATTATATGTATAAAATATTTGTAACAACCATACCCACAAAAATATTCAATGAACTTAACAGTAATTGTATTATTAAGTATTGTATATTTAACTGTACTTAACTTTAAACATATTTAATTGTATTAGCTACATTTAACTTTCAACATATTTAACTGTACTTAACAGTACACAACATCTTAACAATACAGAACAATGTACTGTTAGGTATTATTATGCTAAGTAAAATTAAATATTATATAACTATTGTTATTGTTAAGTGCAATGTAAACTATAATTTAATAATCACAAATATATAGATAATGATGATATCAACAAAAATATATTTTGTATAATGCTGTTATATAAATAAAATATACATATTATACATCAACACATTATTATGGTGATAATCACAAACATATACATAATGATGACATAAAAAAACATAAATATAATGGTATAAAAACAATCATAACATGCATTACATATACGTACAGTATTTTGCGCATGTTATCATGTTGTATATTTTCGAATATGTTATCATACATAAAAAATACAAGAGCAACATTGCAAAAATATACACAATATTTCAATGATAATATAGAATTCAAAATCCAAAATCAGACTAAACAAATAGGAAATTCATTTAAAAAAATATATTAAACAGGGAAGAGTACTTGAATGCAAAGCAGATTGCAGGAATGAATATATTAAATCATTATATAACTAATTATCTAATATAGCACAATATTAAACTACTACAATATATCACAACGTAACCTAATATAACACATAACAACCGAACATAGTTAACACAATATAACACGAATTAATCCAATATAATGTAACGTTGGGCAATTTAACTTAATAGATCATTGTGTAACATACGATAAAATATAAATCTAACGTAACATAAATAATACCTTCTAATTTAACACGTTATGTGTAGTATCTACAATTAAATAAAAATTCAACAATCGTAACACACTTTAATTTAACTCGAGTGCAATCTGTGTAATAAGAATTAAAACGTTTAAAAAGGAAATAAAAACTTGAAAAAATATATAAAAGTTTTATTGTCCAATTCATTTTCTCGCTTTTACTTGTTTAAATGGATATTTTCTCAATCCAATTAACAAATTAAAAAAGAAAAATCGTCAATAAAAGCCAATAGAATTCATTACAATGCTTAAATTATAGTTCAAGCCTCATAAATTTCCCAATAAAGTGGAATATTTCATCAAAATGGCCACTTTTATGTAAAAGTTTCATTATTACGAGCATTAATGCCAAAACTTCGATCGGGAAGGGAGCAAAAAAAAGAAAAAAAAAAGTATTGTTAATGCGTAAAAGAAAATGCAATTACCTGAGAAAAACAATGAATGTTATTCATGATTTGGCTTTTGTTGAGAAATTTCGAGTAATAGCGGCTTCTAGAATATACATTTTTTTTTAGCCTTTCTTTCTCCTCTTATCTAAAGGAGTTGGACATCAAAGGGTGTAGTTTAAAGAATGAGTAATTTAGCCTTTCTCCTCTTATCTAAAGGAGTTGGACATCAAAGGGTGTAGTTTAAAGAATGAGTAATCGCCGAAATTAATTAGCAGCAGAGCATTTTCTTGATGGGAGACCTTTTGCGGTTTTCACTCGTTTATGAACACAATGGCAAGAGGCGGTACCGAAAGACAGTTTAAAAATAATAATAATAAAAAATTGTTAGAAAAATTAAAGCATTATATATTAATTCTTATTTGTACATAAAGCAAATTATCCATAAATTACTCGGTTTGTACAAGAAAATCTTCTCTGGCTTTATGCCAGTGAAGACAAAAATCAAAGAATATCAGGTGGAAGACAGAAAATTTCTTAATTGATGTTTATGTTATTAATGCTTCATTAAAGACTATAGACACGTTTGTCTCTTAATTTCGTTCATTTTTTAAAAAATTTTCAGAAGTAATTTAAATTTTTAAAAATCATTCATTGCAAAAATGAAGAAGAATTTTAAATTTAAATATTTATTTTTGTGATTGCTGTAATTTTTATTAACTTTAAACCCAGTTGATCGTCATAAAAATCGTACAAATAATTTAAATATTTATATATCGTAAATTTTAAAATTTTAAATTATTATTATTATATTTTAAAAATTATTCGATTAAATGTAAACACGCGTATAAAAAAAGATTCTCTCTTCCGTATAACAAACCGTAATTTTTCTATTTACAGAAAGGTTATAGTAAAACAACCTCATTGTTGTTAAGAACAAACTACAAGCTATTTTTACCATATATCCTTTGATATCATCCAGCAATCAGAGATGTTTTTTGTTTTCTTTTTATGACTTTCCTGATGGCATCTGTCTTCCATTTTGTTCTGCTTTATTTCTTCAATCTAGAACAGATATTTTATGAAGATTTAACGATTTATAAAGATATCATTCGAAGATATATATATATAAAAATATTTTTAGTAAATTTTTAAAGCAAGAATTTATTCATATACAGTATATATAAATTTAAACTGATTAATTTAATCTTCCTCAATATTTGTTCAGTTCGCATTGGCATTTTACATTATTCAATTATACCATATATTTTAATAATTATAATTAATATTTGATTTCAGAAATTAATAGATCTTAAGGAGATTTATTATGTGAAAATTGCATCCCCTTAGGAAATAAATGCTCAATAATTGGATGTTGAAGATGAATATGATAATTAGATTTGATCCCTGTTTGTGTTGTGAACATCATTCATGTTTCCTTATCAACTGATATTAATAAATTACATAGTTTCTGTATTTATACGTATTTATTGTTATTTTGCACGAAACTTTATAAAGATGGAATTAAATATTTCATCACTTCTTGTCAAAAGTACTTTAAAGATGTTTACTATATTTATACGTATTTATTGTTATTTTGCACGAAACTATATAAAGATGGAATTAAATATTTCATCACTTCTTGTCAAAAGTACTTTAAAGATGTTTACGTGTCGGGAAAGTTAGTTAAAAACTGTCAGAATCTCTGAAAGCAAATAAGTTATGATAGGCGTCATATCCAAACTTTTGCTGACGATGAGGGAGAGAAAAAAAATATCTTCTTGGAAGCAAATAAGTTGATAGGCGTCATATCCAAACTTTTGCTGACGATGAGGGAGAGAAAAAAAATATCTTCTTGGTTTAAATTATCTATATTCCCGGTAGAAAAACGGAATCGGAGTTTGATAAACAATCCCCCTTAAAATGAAAATCCTCCTGTAAATTATGAATTTAAAGATCTTTTGCTTCCTTCATCGATTTCTGAAGGAGACAAGTTACTTTTTGAATAATTATCATCGGGATTTTGTCCTTTGTGAGTATTAAATAACAAATCGCCGTCACTCACTCTGAAATTTGATAATTCTGCCAAAATGTTATTCAAATTTTGTTCGTTTTCTGATAAATTTTTATGTATTTTTATCTGATCGAAAGAGTTTTTCGAAGAAAAAATCTTCACAACTAGATCAGTGATGAATATTGCTTTTCTCCTTGATAATATATTCGTAGATTTTAAAATATAGAAAAATATTTGTCTAGACACTTCTACTTTTATATTCTACTAGATCAGTGATGAATATTGCTTTTCTCCTTGATAATACTCGTATATTCGTAGATTTTAAAATATAGAAAAAT
Organism: Olivierus martensii; assembly: GCA_000484575.1. Lineage (NCBI taxonomy): Eukaryota > Metazoa > Arthropoda > Arachnida > Scorpiones > Buthidae > Olivierus > Olivierus martensii. The sequence goes on from AYEL01083721.1 coordinate 13,477, forward strand.
ATTTGTCTAGACACTTCTACTTTTATATTTTCACACTATATAACGCTTTTTCAATTTTTGGAGATGATGAATAGAACAGAAAAACTGTAGAAATAAAAATGTTTACATCTGATATAGTAACCTAACATATTAGTCATTTTTCTCTATTTATCACCTTCGAGAACCGAAAAGTTTTACAAAAAATATATATATTTTAAAGTTCGGAATGTTTGTTTATTTTTCTTCCTTTCTTAAGTTGAATAAATTCCAAGAATGCGAACGAATCAGCTTTTGTTTTTGATCAATATCATATAGCAATATAGCAATGAACAAAGAATTGATTTTGGATCCGTCCAAAAAAAAAAATGTTTTAATATTTTTTTTTTTTGCGACTGAATATTATAGATTTGATTTTTTTAAAGGAAAAGGGAATTCGATTTATTTAACTTCAGGAAGGAAACACAAACACGACCGTTAAATCAATTAAAATTTACATGCGCCACATAGACTGACTCACAGGAAACACGCAAATTTTTTTTTTCTTTCCTTTTTTTTGTAGCGCAGTTTTGTGAGTTAGAGCGAAACATCGAGTGCCTGGAGTCATTACGGATGTGGATTTTATGCATCGGTTTTACCGAACGACCTTTGACCTCTAGAATGCAGTCTATTGTGAGGTGAAAGTAGTATAATAGTGGATATTTCCCACGGGAGTCATAGTGAGCAAAACAACAGCCCCGGATTGTTTTTATAGTCCACAGTTTTACGATACAATCACATAGACTGGGGACCAATCTAGTCGGTCACCCTTTTGTTAGTTCTCATTGTCGGCAGGAAATTTTGGCAGTCAGGTGGGTTATAGCTGGTGTTACGTGTACATAAAGATCCAGATGACGTAGTGAACCTGGAAGGGTCTATCGAGATTAGTTGAGTTTATTTTCGTCCCGGGCTATACTATTGATTTGATGTGCTTTTGACAACAAACAAGGAAGACGACGTTATTAGAATAGAAATAGTTTCCTGTAAGGCGGTTTTATGGAAACGTTATCTAAAGGTACTTTGTGGTTAGAATTGTAATGTGGTTCCTGTCCTCCATTGTTGTTATACATGGTCGAATAATAGGAAAATCATAAAGGACTTGTTCGCTGGAGATGGATTTTTAAAGAATTCATGAATAAAAATATTGTAGAGTTTCGAACACTCGCAAAATTTCATATACACATTTTATAACTTGTTAAAATGTAAGCATCTCTCTCTCTCTCTCTCTCTGTGTGTGTGTTTCTCTCCCTCTCTGCAAGAGTTCTTTCAGTTCCCATTGAATTGTTTAATAAAATTAACAATTGAATTAAATTAAGAAGAATTGTTCATTTAATTTAACAATTCTTGCAGTCACGTAGTTCAAAACACAAAATGTTTAAAGTGTATTCTAATAATTAGAGTAACAAACTCTCTTCTTTTCTCTTTATTTACAAATAATTTTACAATGTAAATATAATTAACTACCGCTTTAATTAAAATATAATTTAAAAGTAAAAATTAACATTTGTATAGAATAACAAGACCGAAATTGTAAGTAAAAATAAAAATTAAATGTAAATTTAAAGTTTGTTATCGAGTCGCCGAGTCGGAAAATAACAAACCGAAAACATGAAATTTAACTAATTTATGAAATGACCATTTAACCATATCGTGTGTGATATTTTTCCTTTAGATAGTTTACAATTTTAAAGGGATTAAAACAATTAAAATCAACAAATTTCGAAAACCTTCATAGGTTTCTGTATACCGACAAAATTATGAGTTTATTTTTAAAATTATACGATTTTCTAAAAATTGGTGAATTTTTATAACGAGGGGGTATTATGTTAATTAAAAATATTAAATTAATTTCGAAAGAAAAAGAAAAGAAAACAATTTTTCTTTACCTTTTTAATAAATTTAAAGTACAAAATTTACTTTTCTTTGCAAACACATATAATAAAAAGGTATCTTTTACCTTTTTATAAAAAACTGCTTTTATAAAATTCTGTGTAAAAGTAATTTTTTTTTGCAAAATTTTATCTTTGCTTTTATAAAACTTTTTAAAAATTAATAGTGGAAATTTTTATATGAAAAGAATAAAGGTAAATTTTCAAAATTAACTTTTACGCAAAAGAAATTACAGCAATATAAAATACCTTGTTTACTGGCTAAAATAAATAAATATAACTAAATTACTGTGAAAAGAGATTCATCGATTAAAATTAAATATTAAACGTTACTGCATGGAGAAAATGCAGGAGAGAGATTGTCGCAACTGATAGAATAAATAAGAAAAGATTCGCATTCTTTCTCGAAGACAAGAAAAGGTTAATCTACTTAATCTACAACAGATGAAAGTTGCACGAATTCCTACTTAAACGATCATATAAATATAACCTTAACCGTCTGGCCATTCCACATCCGTTTATAACATTATCATTCCATATCTATGCTGATATTTACAGAATTGTCTCCGAAAAACGTCAACCGTCCGCATTAACTAACACAGCCACTCATCTCTACGTTTAATTATAAATTATAATTATTTTTTGCATATTAAATTATTTAAAATGCAATAAGAATAATAAAAATTTAAAGCTTTATATACGTTTTTGTAAACATTGTGCGAGAAATATTCCTAAAAGAAAAGTTAAGAAGTCGATGATTGATTGCGGTAAAATCGACAAAAGTATAAAACTTGGCGATTGTCACTTTTTTTGCTTTTTTATTAAAAGTCAAAAACAGTTCCAGTTTTTTTAAGATATCTTAAAATGTATTACCTATATCTGTTTAGTTTCTACCAGATAAAAGAATAAAGGAGCCAACTGGTTTACGACATTCCCTAAAGAAATATTTAAAGCTTTCAGAGAGATGCTGGTTGCAGGCATCTTCAGATTCCAGGTTAAAGCGAATTTCTAAGAAGAATGGAGTCTTTTAGAGTTTTTACTAGGAATTTTATATAATTGTTATAGGAAACTTATATTGTGTATTGTTATCTTGCTTTATAAAATTGATGACTTCGTATAAAGAATTGAATTTAGCTGTTATTTTGGAAAGTTATATAAGAAACTGGAGATAATAAAAAGTTTTAAAGGTATTATTACCTCGATAATGGCTTCCATTTACTCTGTGATGATTACAGAATAAGAGAAATGGTATATAAAGTTAATAATATCTAAATAAAAACTACATCAATGATATTACATTAAAGGTAGTGGATTCTCTGTAAAGTTTAAAGCAATTGTACAACTAGAAACAGTTGCACAGATGAAGGACGACAATTTCACATATTTCCCAAGGGATATTCTACCTGAAAACACTCAAGACATTAGAATCTTCTCTTTTTTTTCTGTACGGCAACAATAATCCGACTTTCTTTATGCAATTTCCTAACGCGGAATCCAATAGTAAAAATTGGAAACTGACGAAGTAATGACACAAAAGTCCAAATATTTCTGTATAAACTTGCAAGTTGATATAAGAAATTTTCAAAATATTATCCAGTTTGATGAGTTTACACACATTAAAGTGCAATACCGACATGGATTATTAGATTTTAAGTTTTTCTCGTTCCTTTTTTTTATCCGTAAATTGTGCGGTGCCGTAAAAAGCGATATATCATTACGAATCTGGAATACACGTTGGAGATATTTTAGATTCAGGTCGCTGACCCTTTTTGGTATGTTTCTTTGCAGACAGGATCCTTTTATCAATTTTTTTTTTTTCTTCTTCTTCTTCCTCTGTACAGTATGACAAAATTTCTCTAAACTATGTGATTTATATTTATTTCTAAGAGGGATGAAAATATTTTTTTGGAGGAATATTTTCCGCTGTTTTATTCTCGGGAAGAATATTTATAGATTGAAAACAGTTTCTTCATTTAAGTAGCAGCAGCAAGTCGTATGTCCTAAACTCAATAAGTTTGCAGAAAGTTCAATATCTACCAACGTAAAAGATGAACTGAGAAATAAATATTAATGGTTTCTTCCAAGGTATGCTTGGCATAAAATTGACGAAGACGTGATTTATATCTTGAATTTTTATTGTAGATCCAATTGATTTCGTATTATTCCAGGAATGTAACGTTCTTTTAGAACTCGATATATAGAAAGATGGATATACAAAACACGAAAACCAGGTTGAAGGTGATTAAGAGAGAAAACTTCTTCTTGCTCGCTATAACAGTTACAACAACTACTGCTGATGGCTATAAGATTACTTTTATGCATCCAAACTGTTTTTCTCTAATTATCATAGAAAACCGGAGTTAGTGGAGTCGTCACAGTTGAGGATTAAGGAGATGCCAGTTTATGTGTGTCGTTAGGATGGAAAACCATTACTGTTTTGCTACGCTGTGGGACGATTTGTGACCGTATACTTCATGCTAATGGACAACACGTCGCCTTTGTTTTCCATCCAAGAATGGAAACCTGGTCTTAATGTCCGGATAATGTTTCTTCTGTCTTCGACTCCGACTACGGTATTAGTAGACTTGTATTTGTACATAGCACCGAGATTGATGTCGCCATAGTTTTTATACTTTTTCTCCTTCTTTTCTTAATGCAAACCGTTCACCTGATGTAATCCGCTTCTTCGTGCAAGAACTGTTTACAGCGTATCTACTTACACAGAAATTGATACTTGGATTTAACGTCGAGAAATAATTTTTTAAGCAAAACAGTATTAAAATTCTTTAATTGGATGGAATAATTTTGCTATCCGTAAACCGAGTGAATAATGCAAACAATGCTAACCAACACATTCCTTACATTTCTACTACAACATATAGGTCATTCTGCATTCATTCCACCGAGTTGTTTCCTAAAGTTTGCATTCGGTAAGCCATTGTTATATATATATATTTTATGTATTCTATGAATGAAATCATAACTGTAACAATTCAGTATTTATAGCGTGAAAGTCATCAATGAATGATCTTCAAAGAACATGAATTAAGCAAACAATTGTTCCAACGTTACTTTGTTAGCACAAACTTATCTATAAATGGAATCATCCCATCCTTTTTCCTCCTAGAAAAGCTTTCTATCCAATTAGCAGATCCTCAAGTCAATACTGTATCCAGTTGTTCCTATAATTATAATGATCTATGAAGAGTCTCAACAAGCTCTTTACTCGGACAAGTTAATGATATTTTCTCCTAATTCAGTTGCTTTATTATCCAAGTCGACACTTTGCAAAATTTATTTAAAGCTAATAGAATTTTAATGCGATTACAGCGGACTCATTTTATGGATAAATTATTTAATTGCATGTGAGTAGAATATATTTCTATTTATAATTTAAATTATCGCCATTAAATTGATAATTAATCTTTTATTTATTTATTAATGGTAACAGGAATTTTTTAAAAATAAATTTAACTACATTTATGTTACGAACTTTAAAAGACTCTTTAATTTATTATAATTTAATTATTTGATTAATGCAATTAAAATACTGCAGAGAAATTTTGTCTTACCACGAAATATCAACGTGTGTTAACAATGATTACTTTTTTTTTTTATAAACGTTTACGGTTAATATTTTACACATTTTACTTTTACAATTATATTTTATCGCTGATTATATTAATAATCGACATAATTACAGTAAAAATTATTGCTTCATCGATCAATAAGCAGCATATTCAGCTATCCAGCTGTAGTATGCAGAAATATAGTGCTGGCGATGTTCAACAATACGGAGCAATACAAATAACATAGAAATATTTAATGCATCACTTAATAAATCACAATTGGATATGCAGTCATCATCATTTCATAATACGGAGCAATGCAAATAACAGAAATATTTAATGCATCACTTAATAAATCACAATTGGATATGCAGTCATCATCATTTCTATTTCCTCTTCATCTGGATATATATGCCTTCTTCTTTTGTTTCCAGGTGTACCTGTCTTGTGCAATCCACTGGGAACTAATTACTTTTCTCATATCATCTCTCCATTGTTTGTATTGCCTGCCAGGATGTCTTTTCCCTTGCTTTAGTTGCCACTCTGTAATTGTCTTTGTCCATTGGTTATTGGTGTACCTGGCTATGTCCAACGCCCCTTACTACTTCTAACTGCTACCAGTACGTCTTCTATTTTGGTTTATTTTCTTATCAATGTGTTGGTGTTGCAATCTCTCCTGGTGAATCCTAACATATATCTTTCCATACTTCTTTAGGTTATTACTAGTTTCTGTTCCATTTTATTAGTAAGGATCCATATTTCACAGCTCTACGTGCTGGAAGTGCTGGTAGTGTATACATGCTGAAGAGTTTCTTTTTGAAGCATATCGGTATCCTATTGCCCCTTAGGAAGTTACTGTATTGGCTACATGCACGCCATCCCAACTGCATCCTAGGTTGAATTTCTCTGATCTGTTCTTCTTGTGTTGTGATTATTTGTTCTAAGTACTTATATTCTTCCATCCTTTCAATTGTCTGGCCTTTTATTACTTCTATATCTGATTCTCTTTATCTTGTTATAGTCCACTGCTGTCCTATTACTGATATGCATTAGTCCAGTTACAGTTATGAATCAACTATTACTTCTATATCTGATTCTCTTTATCTTATAGTCCACTGCTGTCCTATTACTGATATGCATTAGTCCAGTTACAGTTATGAATCAAAAGGGTCTATTGCTCTAAACAACATTATAACAGTTTGAAAAGTCGACCCAAATAAGCTAATTAGGTGGCTTTGCAGTCAGAAAATCATAGTAGTACCTATATTTACCTGGTTTACGTATATATGATGATGATCATAATTGTACTTCATATAATTATGATTATTATCATATACAGTATACATCAGATCATTATACATCATCATATATAGTATATGATGATGTATGATGTGTATAGTATATATACTGTAATATATAGGGGAAAGTTGGCTAAATTTTACCCTTTAAGAAAATAATGCTCCTGGAAATTAAACTATCAATCCAAAAGAAAAAAATTTGTTTTTTGTTTAAAAGTTTATTTTGTTACACACAATTCTAATCAAAATGAAACTATAAAAATTTATAATTTTTCTTATAAATAATAGAAGAAAACAAAGTGTAATTCGGTACGATTTACAGTATCGGTTCTCTAAATTGTACCTATGTGATTTTAAATCGTACCTCTAAGTAAGTCAGGAGTATTTTTAAAAACAAAATAGTGATTACATATTTATTTCTGATAAAATCTCAGAATATTTAAAATAATATTAGAAAAAAGAGAGAGAGTTATTAATATCATTACTGATCTGAAGAAATTGTTATTTATTAAAGAATTATAATTAAGTTACAAAAAATACTCATACTGTATATGATTATTATCATATACAGTATACATCAGATGAGTACTTTTTGTAACTTAATAAAAGTATTACAAGTTTTGTTATAAAAACAATACTTGTAATATTCAATAAACTCAAGTTTATGAATTAGGCCTTAATTTGGGCTTCATAAATCTCTTCATTTTTTATGGAAGTCAACTATTGTACTTCGAACTATTCTTTATGCAAACATCAGGATAATCAGTGCATGTTTCATGCAACCAATTTTGGCATTTAATGCATTTAATCCAGTCTACCTTTAAGTCCGTTTTATCAAAATAATAGCCTCCACAAGCTACACAAATATTATCATCATCTGTGACCACAGAACGCTCTTCAGCATTGTCCGTAATCAGTTGTTCTTTGGGATCATTTTTTTCTACATAAATGTACGAATTACGTATCAAATATAGTATAAATATATTCTATCTAAATAAATTACAATCGAACAGGCCTAGAACATCGATGAAAATAAGTTAGATAAATCATACTGGTACTATTTACCGAACTTTCTTCAATTTCATAAAATTGATAACTACAAGAAAACGTCTAATGATTTTGCTAATCTGTTAATGGTACCACATAATAGATAAACTTCCACAAATGAAATGTTACAGTAATGAATTTGAATATTCATTTTTCACTTTTGAAATAGCTTAGACAATATTCCGAAAACTTACATCGAAGTTGCAAAAAACAACTGATATTTAAAGATTACTCATCATTAAATTGCTTGAAATCGAAAATAATATGGTGGCATTCGTATGACATAGGATACAACAGAACAGTGTTGACACATAAAAAAAATGATAATTTGTTTAGGAAAAACAGCAGTGGTACGATTTAGCCTTCTTTCCCCTATATATGATACTGATCATAAATATACGAAGAACAGTTATGATCATCATCATATATGCGTAATATATATCGTACATATATATACATGTGTAACATACACATGTATGATGTATGTATGTTTATCATGTGTTATACTGTAAAATACAGTGAGTAATATATATTATATGTAACATAATATGCAATATAGTATGATGTGTAGTATACATTATAGTTATGAGGATGTTCATTATCATTATTACTAAAAATCTAATTCTTATGATGGTATTTCTAATTAAAATGATAAAATGAATACTGAAGTAATCATTTTAATTAAAAATACATTAATAAGAAAACATAATTATATAAATAAAACGTGTAAAATTTTCAACTAGAAATGTTTATAAAAACAAATAAATATCAACACTTATATTTATAAATCAACATTATAATCATTTTATAAAAAACTTTTTACAATTAATGTATTAATATTATCATTAAAAGAAAAATTTTCGTGTTAATCTTTTATAAATTTTGTTCTTTCACGAATTATTTCCAATAAAAAATTTTTTTATAATTAACTATTAAACATTTTTTGATAATCATAGTCTTTTTTTAAATAAAATTATCAATAAAAATATTATATAATTATATTTATTTCCAATAAAATGCAAATTATATTTAAATCACTATCATCATTTAATTTTTTTTAAATAAAATTCTATCAAAGCGCAAAGAAATCACAATTATTCAATCCATTAAACATGTTTATAATGATAATTACACTGTATATACATTTTAAATAAAATAATCATTAATAATCTCGTTAAACATTTGAAAAATTATAAAATTACAATTTTGTTTTTACATAAATATTTATGTTTATAAAAATATCAGTAAAATTTATCTACATTTTTTATGTTTAAAAATCTCGCTGTATCAGCATCTCTCTTGATTTTTTTGTTCTTTGATAGAGTTTGAAAATATATTAAAAATAATTTTTCTTCGAAAATATATAAATTTAATTACAACTTTTTAAAGTTTTTTTCCTTTTTTTGATTAAGTTTGGAAGAGAAAAAATATATATAAGATATACGTGAGTGTATTTTTTCCATATTTATATACGTATATGTGACATTTTCGAATTTCGAAATAAAAAAAAAGTAAAGATAAAGAGATTAAAAAGTCGGAGAATAAGTTATTATTAGGAAGAATAAAGGATTAAGACAGAGAGAGAATGAAGAATTAGTTTTTCTCTTTTCTGCTTTAGTTATTTAAAGTAAAAACTCTTTCGAGAATATATTTTTTTATTTATTTATTGCTTAGCTAACTTTGACATCAGAAGTCGTTTAAAATAAAAGAGAAGAAAATAAAGCCAGAAAAGGTTTTTAACTTATATCAGAATTTTCAATCACCAGATTAAGGGTTGGTGTTCTTGCATATGGGAATAAAACAAAAGTAAATGAAACCGCAATGGAAATTTGACAGAAAGGATTTGAACTAATCATTTGAAATGTGACTCCCATAAGCTTATGGAGATTTAACTTGGCACTTTCATTTGAACTGAAATTCGTTCCCTGATGCATCCAAGCTCTAGAGATCTCTCGGGACAAAGCAGTGCTCCTGATAAAAGAAAAGAGAAAAAAAAGGATTCGAGTGGAAAAAAACCCCAAAGAGCAATAATATAAATTCTCAGTTAATTAAACGTCATTTTGATCACAATGAGGAAGTGACAAGAATAAATGAATTGCGAATAAAAAAAATCTTATTTGTATTTTTTTTTTTTAATTTGAATTTAGAATGGACCATAGTAGAAATAATCTCCTGTTAGGTGGAAAAAAATAATAAATTCCCTTTCGAAAAAGGATAAATTGGTGTTGATTTTTATATAAAAGAAGTTAATTAGTTTGTATTGGATTCTTTTTTACGTGATCGAAATTGTGTTTTAATTATATAATTACAGTGAAGAAAATTAACTTTAATTGTTCTTTTTATATTAAAACAAATGCTTGTTTAAATAATTTAATTTTTTTTTGCATTTAATATCTAGATATTTTTATATTTTAATGCAATTAATTTTGTTCTCCCCTTTTTTCTTTCCGCTTCCCCGCAAAGCACGCAAACTCTGCGAGAAGCCCAACCATTTAGGGGAAATAATTAATGCATATATTTGTAAAAAATTAAAATAAAAAAAAAATTATACAGTTTTATTTATAACTCTGTATTTGCATAATTGCTAGAGATTTTTTTGCATTATTAAAAAAATTTAAGTAATTTTTGTAAACACGAACAACTCTAATTACACGAAAGAATTATAATTCTAATTATATATGAAAAATATTTAATAA
>AYEL01083722.1:0-78541 GCA_000484575.1 Olivierus martensii
CTTTTCAAAATAAATGAATTTTCTTTACTTGATTAAACTTCCAAGAATATAGTCAAGATCACTTCAACAATTCTACCTGTTCAAGTTTCAATTATTTAGAAGATAAATTTTGTTACTTCGGCGCTAATTTTATTGATTTATTTCTATTAAATAACAGGAAAAAATATTTTTTTACTAGATTAAATAACTCATTCGTACGTGTGTAACTGACTGAGGTTCAAAAAGTATTTTCAGGAATGCTTTTTAATATTAAAAATTGCTTGATATTCTGGAGGAAAAAAAAAGAAAGAAATGCGTTTAATAACGACGAATATTAAAGGAATGTAGTAAACACGTTATTAATAATAAACTTTAGCATTCGCACAACTGTTGAATTTTTCTCATCTGTGGATGTTGTAACGGGCAACCGAAAAAAAAATTTTTTTAGCAAAACGAGACATTTTTTTTCCTTCTTCTTCTTCTTTTAATAAAGGTTTTTCACTTTCCTTAAACAGAGTTCACATTCCGACGGTAACAAATAAAGGAACCTAAAGTATTTTGTCTGAATTGCTGGGAATGAATTTTGGCCGGCATTTAAAGAATTCTTTGGAGTGACGCAAGCAACTCTGCAATTAATTGAAGGAAACTATTTTTTGATTTCAGACACTCGAGTAAAGTTTAAAATGTACACAGCTCTTATTTTTATTTCCCTCGTTAAACATTTCTTATCGCCTACAAACCGATCGCTTCAGAGAGCACTACTGGAAGTTAACAAAAATTGAATTTGGAAAGATTTGGCATTTAACGATTCTAACTATATAAAAATTTGATCGGCACGAAACAACATTTTAAGGATTAAGCTTTTCAAAATAAATGCATTTTCTTTACTTGATTAAACTTTCAAGAATATAGTCAAGATTCTCAAAGAGTTTTCACTTCAACAATTCTACCTGTTCAAGTTTCAATTATTTAGAAGATAAATTTTGTTACTTCGGCGCTAATTTTATTGATTTATTTCTATTAAATAACAGGAAAAAATATTTTTTTACTAGATTAAATAACTCATTCGTACGTGTGTAACTGACTGAGGTTCAAAAAGTATTTTCAGGAATGCTTTTTAATATTAAAAATTGCTTGATATTCTGGAGGAAAAAAAAAGAAAGAAATGCGTTTAATAACGACGAATATTAAAGGAATGTAGTAAACACGTTATTAATAATAAACTTTAGCATTCGCACAACTGTTGAATTTTTCTCATCTGTGGATGTTGTAACGGGCAACCGAAAAAAAAATTTTTTTAGCAAAACGAGACATTTTTTTTCCTTCTTCTTCTTCTTTTAATAAAGGTTTTTCACTTTCCTTAAACAGAGTTCACATTCCGACGGTAACAAATAAAGGAACCTAAAGTATTTTGTCTGAATTGCTGGGAATGAATTTTGGCCGGCATTTAAAGAATTCTTTGGAGTGACGCAAGCAACTCTGCAATTAATTGAAGGAAACTATTTTTTGATTTCAGACACTCGAGTAAAGTTTAAAATGTACACAGCTCTTATTTTTATTTTCCTCGTTAAACATTTCTTATCGCCTACAAACCGATCGCTTCGGAGAGCACTACTGGAAGTTAACAAAAATTGAATTTGGAAAAATTTGGCATTTAACGATTCTAACTATATAAAAATTTGATCGGCACGAAACAACATTTTAAGGTATTTCTGAAGAACTGTCACATGTTGAATAATTATTTGTGTTTTCTACGTTTTCGGATCTTTCGCAAGGCAAGCGTGTACTTAACTAACTTCATTTACTTTATCGCAACAACCATGAAACAAAAAAAATATTCTTAAAATGATTACGTTATAACGTTTCGCTAATAAATTGTATAAATAATAAATAAACTTTTTTTCTTCCACCCTGATATTTTTTTAGAAGGTATCTTTGATGGGATTCGCTTAAAAACGGAATGTTTTTCTCTGCAGATAAATTTAATCATCGTCTTGTTTAGTTTGCGATGATGTTATTATTCGCAACTCAGCTAAATTTTTGATGATGATATGAAAACAATTTTAGTATCTACCATGACGACGCTAAAGACACGTTCGCGTGTCTGAACAGCGTGTTGAATTTATATCACAAACTCCGTTTTCTACCTGCTAGTCAATTTTCCAGACATACTTTCACCTCATAAGTTATTCCTCGGAGAGATTAGAAAGGAATAGACAGCATTCTTTCCGAGTTTCCTAAACGTAATAGAAAGACTTAAGAGTAAAAAAATATATATATATCGTTAAGGAGACGATGGTAAAAATTCTTAGCATCTGTTCTTTGTAAAAAACTCCAGAGAGACAGAATGCACCTTAAAAGGATTCTCCGGAGCATTATCCATCTTAATTTTGTATTAATATACAAGTATATATTTCTCCGAGCGAACTTTCGAGAGTTATAAACCATAACATATATATAGATTGTTTGCCGTAAAAGTAGAAAAATGTCAGAGTAGTCCTGTAAAATATAAGTTTATTCCGTGCCGGATGATAAATAGTATTATATAAGAGAGGAAACGTCGATATGTTTCTGGTTGACCAGAGAGTTTCGTTTTTGTACATCAATCGGAGGAAGGCTGTGAATCACACGTCCCATTTGGTGCGGCACTCAATGCAAATCCAGTGTTCCGAGAGGGAGGTGTCCATAAATCCGATAGTTTGGCAGAAAACCTTGCCAGATCTATCTCTCGAATCGGGAGTGACGTAGCGTAAGGCAGTAACAGCCCAGTAGTGCCTCTTAAACAGAGCCCGCATCTTCCTTTGTTGGCAAAATACTCGGATACAAGTGAATAAATCTTGTTTGCACGCATGCCCGCTTTCTGACCTATTTTCACCAATGATTTGTTTTCTAACAATACAGAAATATACTTTAGTTAAAACTTTTTACGCTTCCATTTATTCTCTTATTCCTAGATTTTGTTTTATATATTTTTTTCTTTCCTCCCTTAGCAGATCTGGATTCTGATCTCAGTCTTCTGTTCTGGTCTGACCAGAAGCAGTGATGACTTTTCTTTTTTGTTTTTGCTTTTTTCCCTTTTCTGAATGGTATATGGCAAATATATAGATATACATTCAAGCTGAGATGTAAAGAAAGATAATAAGAATGATAAGATTTTTCGAATATAAATCGATTCACATAATTCTATGTTAACGAAACAAGGCCAGACAGATTTGAGAAATTAAAGAATGATAAAAAGCGCAATAGCTTCTCCCACTGGTGAAGATCATCAATATTCATCGTCTGACTCCGTTCTTCGGCATTATCGCCAATACCGTCAGGTAATTTGTCTTAAGCAAGAAAAATTCCTGCTGGATAATGGGGAGGAATACCCCTTTTATCTTTTTTTTACCCTCACTTTTCTTAACTTCTCTTTTCTGCTTTATGTTATGTTTGAAACGCAAATGATTGTGTTTCTGTTCTGGATAATTAATACAGTCATCTATCACATGCGGTCGGGATAATGTTCGACTGTTTGCAACAAGAAACCGAATTGCTTAATGTTAAAAATGACAGAAATCTAAAATTAAAATTAGCTTTAAAAATTAAAAAAAAAATATTCGAGAGACGAAAAAATGCATATTAAATGATCCGTAATCCGCCCGCATCACTACTGACAATGATGCGGATTATACGATCCCATTAACATAATTTGTTTTTATTTTAAGCTTTAAAATAATTTTTATCTTTTTTAATTTAATTATTTTAAACTTTTTTAAGTAAAATTTATTTTCGATAAGTCTCGGAAAAATTCCAGAAATATTATTCTCTCTTTCCATTATTCCCATTTATTTTAATTATTTTAAACTTTTTTAAGTAAAATTCATTTTCGATAAGTCTCGGAAAAATTCCAGAAATATTATTCTCTCTTTCCATTATTCCCATCAAAAAGTAGATACGGCTCTCGCCTACTAAACAGAAAATCTTATAAAATATGAGACCTTTAACCACATTATGAATGGGACGTTATAAATTAGACTTTACTCCATTTACTTTAAAACTTTTCCTTTCCTTCGATACCTCGTTGCAACACCAAAGATGCAATAGAAAAAAAAAGAAAAAGAGTCAAAGCAAAATATATTTCGGAAATTAGTTATCTGATCTGACGTAACCATTTTTAATTAGTTTGTATATAAAATTAAAACCTGCTCTAATCAATTTTGTTTGGAGAAAATTACTAAATTGCGTGGTACTCAAATTTCATTCTATTTATAGATTTTAAATATTTTCTAGTTTAAATATTGCAATTACTTCTCTTCTAATTTAATTATTATGCAAATTTTTATTTGAGTTTTTTTTTATTAATCGTATCTCGTTTATTTTCCTTTTTAATCTTAATTGATGATTAACTTAAAGAGGAAGTAAGAAACAATAATAGTTTTTTAAAAAAAATTCAACTTTAACTGTTTATCATTCGCATGATCGTTTTGAGCGGAGGAAAAAAAAAAAAAAAAAAAATGGAAACTGTTTATCATTCGCATGATCGTTTTGAGCGGAGGAAAAAAAAAAAAAAAGATGTAACTCTTGAGTTGTGTAACGCTAATGGGCATCCTTACAAATAAAATTTATCTCCTGTCATTTCAGATATATATACAATATATATATAGGGAGAGAGAGGATCTATATCTATATATATATAAGCTTACCTCCTCAAAAGTATAAAATCCTGCTGATATACTAGAGAGGTTATTCATTTGGTGGATAACTTTATAAGTCGAGAAAGGTATCTTTTAGAGATCATGGGGATCAGATATTCTAGTTGGGTGTAGTATGCAGTTAGTTGAGTAATTCAGTGCCATCCAGTCTCCCTTTCAATTCTAAAAGAAGCTTGAGTGCAACGCTGCATGAAAGAAGCTCCTCTGTCGTTTCTTAAAGCTTCCGCTACCTGACACACGTGTCAATAAGCTTGATCCTCCTTACAGAGTGCTCCATCCGGCATATTTCCTCTTCTACATAACACAATGATTTTTTTTTTCTTCTATTGACTGAATAGATCGTCAAATAGGCTGATGTTGGAGAAACCACCCGTCGCTCATCTAAAAGGTCAATCCAGGAAGGGATTTCGTTGCGGATATGCCTTAACTTACTCTCCGTTGCTATGGTAACTCGGATATTCCGCTATTGGATTCAGTATATTATAGTCTAGTAATTTAGAATGGATGAAACAATCCCGTTCTCATACCCCATCAAATATTTATTTCCAGAGTAGAATGAGAAATCGGACAAAAAGGGAAGAAGGGGAAAAAAAGATAAAAATCCCTTTGTAAACTTAATAAGATATAATACATCAAAGCAGTTTTTTCCGACATTAAATGCATAATGTAACTCGAAAATTTTTTCGAATATAACTTAATTATTAATACAATTTCAGGTAAAAAAAATTTCGCGGATGCATTACAATAAGTAAAGAAAAATCTTGCTTTTTACTCTCCACACTATAAATTTATCAAGAAAACTTCTTATATAAAGAGCAATAAACTTCAGAAGTAATCCATATTAATAGTTATATTAATGGTTTCTTGACCGATTTGAATTTTTAAGAAGACACATTTAAATTGCAAATTTTCATATTTTTTAACTTTTCTATCCCTTAGCAAAACTTGATTCTTTTATATTTTGCACACTGTTTTTTTTTTTTTCTTATTTTAATCCTGTTTTGATTAAAGTTTACACTTGCAAATTATAAAGAGTTCTGGCACCATAAAAATGTTAGTAAAAAGAATAGGCAGTGTTTGCAATTGCTCTTCTGCCTCTTACTTCTTAACTGTCAGTCTCCATTAAGTTCTTTCTAGCAGATTAAAATCCTTACCTGACACCATTAAGGTATCCGGATTAAGGGCATTTCCAGTCCAGAAGTTTTCTTTTCTCGTTCCTACAAGAGATTTTCCTTCTAAAATTGCGAACGTTATTGTGACTGAAACTTGTAAACTCCTGAAAAGAAATTTCACGGTTCGCCTTTTGTAAAAAAAAAGAAAGAAAAAAATTTTTTAAGTCTAATTTTAAAGAAGTCAATTCAGTAAAAATAAAAAGTTCGGAAGAATTGCTCATATTCTTATTGGAGCATTGCGAAGATAAAATTGTTTTATTGATGAAATCGTTTCTAAAAAAAAATAATAAAATAAAATAATCTAGAACTGCTCCACTTAAACAAGTTTCTTAAGAAAATGCAATTTTCCTAAAACATTTTTAAAAGTTTTAAAAATTTATCGTTTCTAGTTTCTTTAGGGATTAGTTTATGGAATTTCTTTAAAGAAAATGAAATTTCTTTAAGAAATTCTGTAAAAATCTTCTGAAATTCTATTTTATCTTAAAGACTGGAGACCCATTTTACCATTCATGAGGCATTCTAATGTTAATTGGATATTCGACAAATGCTTCAAAATCAAAAATGCACTTTAAAAATCAATACGAATTTTTATTATTTTTCATAGAACAGTCTATTATTGGAAGATTTTAACGGAGAGTATTGGAAGCCATTATCCTGAGCTTCCTATATAACAGATTCTTTCATGGTTTTAAAAATTCAGAAGTAAAACTTAATACTGAAAGCCACTATTCCGAATTTTAACATAACGGATCTTTTGAGGGTTTCAGAAATGCAAAAAAACAAAATTAGCACTGAAAGCAATCAACATATTTTTATAAAAAGCATATAGCATATTTATGCAACTTAACAAGCACTTAAGCACATTTTCTGGGTTTTAAAAATGCAAAAGTAAAATTGGCCTTGTAAACAAGTTATCCTGAAAGTTTCAATGAAGTAAACCCTTTCAGGGCTTAAAAAATGCAAAATTAGAGTCATTGGCATGCAATTATCCAATGACTCTAATTGCCAGCATTGGATGCAATTATCCTGAGCATTCAATGCAACGCATTTTTTCAGTGCTTTAAAAATTCATAAATAAATTTAAATTATTTAAGCACAGGATAATTACTTAAAAATCTTTTAATAATCTGTTTTATTGCTAAAACATTCTCAAGAAATCGCAAAAATAAATATATTTTTTAAATTTTCTTAAAACTATAACTTGCTTCATTCATTATTTATCTAATTTTAAGCTTTTCAGAAATTTAATACATAGTATTTGTATATTTATTTATTATTTTATCGATGTTCATATTTTATGATCATAAAAACCAAGCAAAAAAATTACTATAAAATTTCTTGGGCATTATAAAGCGATAAATTTATATGTTTGGTTTCCTTGCGACATTTTCCGGTCATCACTGAAACTATTGCAAAAAGCACAAAAGAAAAAAACCGCAAGAACTATCTTCTCTAATCTTGACACATCTGGAGTTTAGTAAGAAAAATGTGACGCTATTGGTGACCTCAGACTATCTCTTGAACCTTCTACTAGAATTTTAGAATTAAAGATCACAAGAGGTCAAACACAGCCGAATATCATGAAACTTTACCATCTGCGCTCGTGTCCTATGTTCATGCAGTGACCTACATTTTATTAACTTCTTCTTCACCTTTTTTGACGTATTCTCGACTTTGTAATTTAAAGCCACTGCCAACTTTATATATAATTCGATTTTATAATAAAAAATATAATAATAATAATAATAATAGTAAACGGGCACAAGAATAAAAACGATGGAGATAGCGGAAGAACTCTTAAAATATATACAGTTCTGAAGTAAAAGACATTAAAAGGAATGCCGATTAAAATCGAAAACTCTTGATTTAATTAATTGCTTTTATCAGAAATAAATTTTTAGTAGTCTAGAACAGATAAAAGTAATCTTTATACTCTACAAATTTTAACATCATGGCTGATAGCGATTGAGTGCATTAGCAATTCTATGCACTGACTCTTAACACAGGTGACCTTTTTAATATTTATCCAAATCACGATCTTAAGTAAACTTAAAAGTCACTTATCTAAGTAATATCAGATACGCTTCAAATTATGGAATAAATATCAAAAAAATGCAAAGTAAACACTTTTGAAAATTGCAGGAGTTTCCTTTTAGCAAGTAAGCTACTGAATTATGCAACTATAACTTATGCGTTAACTATAAAGTTTACATTATTATTATTATTATTATTATTTTCTCTTGAATTAATAAAAATAAATATTCTATAAACATTTTTTAAAAACTTTTAAACTAATTAAGTTTTATAAATTATGGATTAAATATTTTTAAAATGCAAAATAAACACTTTAGAAAATTGTAGATTCCTTTTTTTTAAATTGTGCAAGTTATTAATTTTTTATAAAACTGAAACAATGCACTAAATATAAATTACACAATTTTTCTTTCGAATTAATAATAATAATTTTGCTAATTAGTGATGAATATAAATATATCTTTTTAATAAATTTTCAACAGAAATTTAATAATTTTTTTTTAATTTTTGTTGTTTCAATTGCATAAAATTCAATAGTTTGCTTGTTTTTAAAAGAAAATTAATGAAATTTTCGGAAATGTTTATTTTGTTTTTTTTTTTAAATATTAATTCCTTAATTAGTGAAACTAAATTAACTCAGTAACTTTTAAAAATATTTATAGATTTATTTATTTCATTAATTCGAAAGAGGGAGGGAAAAATATTCAAACTTTGTTGCAGTTTCATAAAATTCAGTAGCTTGCTTACTAAAAGGAGGTTGTTGTAATTTTCAAAAGTAATGTATTAACCAGAAGAATAAACAGATATATAAATATATATATTTAATTTGCATTTTTAAAATTAACATATTTGTTTATCATTTTAAATGCCTATATTATATAAACATGTTTGATTTGTAAACAATTTCAGTTTTCTGCAAGAAAAATCAGGAATAAAACTTAATTATAAAGTGTTAGACTAACTTCTGATTTAATTAGTTTTATAGTTTTTTCCTCTTCCTCCTTCTATACCAGATTAAATTAAGCAACAAACTTTGATTATTATTATTTTTTGTATTAATAATAAAGTGTTCGAAACTGCGAGTGATAAAAATTTAATGCAGATTAAAATGACATTTTATTTGGCTGTTGTCGTTTCATAACGGATATTAAAAAAAGACGAATAAAAGTATCTTAAGTTCCGAGTTCTTCAGCTTTTCTTGAGGTGATTATACGAATGTGTTTGCCAAACATCTGCTAGTGTAATTATCCAAGCACGTCGTTACTGATGTATGGATCATTTGTGAACATTTAATTGCTGCAGTTGCTGATGATGCACGATTTTGGAAAACTAGGCATATTTCAATATTATTAATAACACGAATATCTTCTAGAGGATCTTATGAAAACTGGCAAACAAACAGATAAAAAAAAAAAGAAAAGACAGAATTCTATGCGAAACAGGCAAAGAAACAAAATGAAAAATTCAAAGTATAGAAATGAAAACTTCCGCATTTTATTCATCTTACTCCGCTGAATGGAAATTCTCACTGAGCATATCATATCCTATGTAAATATGATATGCCCAGCTAGAATTTGCATTGATTTCCTTTCTGAATGCATAAAAATATATATATATATATAAATAAGCATCGCATCATAACTTTACAGTGTTTATAACTTCGACACGAATACAATGTAATTCCACATGCACAATAATAATTATATGAGAGGTCACGGTGCTGTTTTATACAAAGAAGTGCCGAAATATTGGATAAGCAAGAAGAAAACAAATCAGAATAATATAAGAAATGACTACTATCCGTTGTCAGATAACTGGGAGTTTGCAGAACAGTTGCCGTAAGCAAAAAAAAAAAAAAAAAATTTTCAAAAAGTGGATAAAAAAAAAAAAAAAAAAAAAAAAAAAAAAAAAAAAAAAAAAAAATATTTTCAAAAAGTGGATTTAAAAAAAAAGAAAGAAAAAATAAATAAACTAGAAATTCTTTTCTTCGTCAGATAATCTGACTGCATAGCTAGAGTATGATTTATCTTGAAATAGCAGTCACTTAGAGCAAGATATCAAGACTACTTCTCTGTTCGCTGGCAGCAATTTCTCTAAGTGGAGGAAAAGAATTCAGTTCGTACTAAAAGTAGAAGCAAAATTGGGGTAATCTTTGAAAAGGAGAAAAAAAGAATATGTGGCTTCACTTTTATAAATCTTCTGACATGTTTTGACCTTTAAACAATATAAAACTTTGTTAGAAAATTGTTGCCATAGCAAAATATTTATAGAGACAATATTGCCTAATTTATGAAAATTATCCATATTGAATTTAAAGATATCGGATTACATCGATTATTCAGCCATTTTAAACAGATTTAATCTTTTATAATCGAGGAGAAAATGATAGTTTGTTGAATTTAATAATTGAAATTTAAGAAGAAAAACAATTATTCTGGTTCTCTGCACGAGTGAATCTACTCTGATTTCAAAAATTCGCATTTTTTATTTAATTTCCCTTAAGAGTTGAATTATTTCTAATCAAACCGAGTTTTTTTTCTTCTTCTTTTCTTTATTTTTAGACTTTTTTTAACAGAATGCAATCTGGCTAAATTTATAAAGTACACAATTTATCAAAGTCTAACCTCTTCTAGTTTTACTGATGTAGAAAAGGAAACAAAAGCTTCCTTAAGTGAAATAAGCTCTTTCTTTATTCTTTTAAAGTACTTTTCCTCAAAAGAAAAATTTGGTGGTCAGTTAGTGTAACTATTCTTTAACACTTTCACTTATTTCAAAAGTATTAAAAACCAATGAACTTAGAAAAACCAATAGAATTCTTTCTATTAATCCGAATAGCGAAAGAAATTCAATGTGATCTCTGCAGAGGTTCATTTACTTCGAGTAATTCATTTCTTTGTTAACTCTCAATTTAGACACTTCTATAGACTTACTTAAATCGTCGAGTGTTTCATTGAGCCATTCATTTCCGCATTGCACACAGCTTGTAAAATCAATTTAAGAGCTGAAAAGTTAATCCTAAGTTTTACATTAATCCGAATCTCAAAGAGAATGTGATCTATGTATGTATTTTGATAACTTTTATCGCGTTATGTTTATACGCGCTTACTATAAACTATTGATTTTTCTTCATGTTTATCTGCTCCAGAGAAAATATATTATTTTAAAAATTTAAAAAGTTACGGCTTATATAGAACGATTCGTTTTAAGAGGCATTTTATTCGATAATCTGGTCGTCAAATCGCGAAAATGTTAACCTTTGAAGATCTGAAATATGATAAAACAATCTTAAATCTTTTACACGAAAAGAAAACTCGCAGTAACTTTTTAACAAAATTTCTAAACAGTAAGTGTTTCTCTTCGATGCGATTTTTTCCCCCGCATCGGAAAACTTACAAACTCTGTTTATAAATCGAAAAAAAATACAGGTATGCGTTACCTTAATCGATTTGGAGAATTCAAATATTTTTAAATAAAACAAAAAAGAAAAGTTTAAGTGATAAAAAAGAAACTGTTTCTGTTTCTAAACAGGAAGATAAAAAAAATAAAAAAAAATAGTTTCTCGACTTCAGTCAGCTGATATTTAGTAATACAGTTACGCCAGCTACAAAAGTTCTTTCCGAGTTGGAAGCAAATAGCATTTCCTCAAGGTAGATACGTGATCTAAAACGGAAAATATCCACAAAATACTCCGTGAGTTTCCTTTAGTTCTCTCCTAATCTCGTTTACGTTTTGACTGAATATGACGTAATGGCAGTACAAAAATAGAGAATAAGTTTTCTTTTGAAGGAAAAAGTCAAGAGAATCAAATTGACCGCTAAAATTCTTTAGGGTAAAATCAGGAAAGTTAAGTGATGAAATTTCAGAATTGAAACTTTTTAAAAAAAGCAACATTTGCTAATATTTATCCTTTATTGTATTTCGTTTTACTTATAACAAGTTAAGAGGATAAATCTTATCAGAACTGAAATGGTTGAAGTATCTTTAAAAGAGAATTTCGATCTGTTTTTTATTTTTTTACTGATAAGTACTGTAAAATTTTAAGCATATTTTTTCCTTTGTAATTTTTCAAAATAACGAAAAATGAAGTATTCTTAAAATTTCGAGTTGTTTGTTTTGCTGTTTTTCAGCTTGAATGAATGCAAACTCGGACTTTAATTCCAGTATAGCCTATTATCGTTGTTTTGCAGTTATTGTCATGCTGAAAAATAATTTTTTCACGCCTATTGATTTGTTTATAATTCCATAATAACAAGCAAACAGTCCGGAAAAATTCTGTGATTAATTTAAAACTTTTTGTTCATTTTTGATTAGATAATATACCGCAAATATAATAAGAAATATATAAAATACTTGAATAAAATAAAAACTTACATAAGGATTTCTTCAAAGGTAGCCATTGTTGAGTTGCAGCGCTCCCTGTAGATTTAATTTTTTTTCTAGGTACTACAATTTAATTAATTTTTTTTTAATTTAGTTATTAATAGCATCTAAAGCTTTTGAATTGCCGCATAAATCCGAAGATTAGACCTTTCAAATGGTACCATATTTTTAGGAATCAGTTCAATGTTTTGACCGCAAAAGGGATACACAGGCATTTCGCTCTTAATATATTGTACATAAAAGTGTCAAGCAAATGACTTAAGAAAAAATAATCATGTACGCTGTTGTTACAACTAAGGAGCTTTAGATTACAACTTACAAAAATGCATACCAGAATGCAAATATGAGGAAAAATAAACAGCCTATTAAGAATATTTTAATAATTTGTTAACGTTAATTTGTTAATTTTCCGTGAATGTACAAAATAAAAAATTTGCTAATGTTATTAATAAATTATGGCACAATAAAAATAAAAGCGGAATTTATTCTTCCGCTTCAAAACTTATTACTGTTTTGTAGCATTTAAATGAGTGGAAAAACATTTCCGATTCACGTATTTTCAAAGAATTCCAAATTTCCCATGATGGTTTGCTGGCTCCTACCGCATATTCAGGAAGATGTTTTCTTTTCCAACCTCGTTCCTCTAGAGATGGCGACTGGAAATAAATAATACATCAACGAGTGTCTGGTAACTCGAGTTTAACAAATGATGAGAATTGTTTGGAATCTATTCCGCCATTTTAATGAGTTAAGAATAGAAGCG
This sequence comes from Olivierus martensii, assembly GCA_000484575.1. Taxonomy (NCBI): domain Eukaryota; kingdom Metazoa; phylum Arthropoda; class Arachnida; order Scorpiones; family Buthidae; genus Olivierus; species Olivierus martensii. Next base: position 13,023 of record AYEL01083722.1, read on the forward strand.
ATGAAGTCCAAAGTATCTTGGCAACAATGTGCAGACATTTTTATTTTTAACACTAATTATAACTTTAATACTTGGCACAACATAAGGAGCATCAAACTGCCGAGTTTATACCACAATTAAAAGTTAAAATGATCCAAAAATGTTATATAAGATATGGCGGTAATTAATTAAAATTTTCGCTCTCTCCCTCTCTTCAAAATTTTCAAGAAATATCGATTTTTAATTGTTTAAAGGATACTAATTAAATAACGAGTTTTCCTACGTTTTATAATTATCTTACTAATTATAAATTTATGGGTACTCGCTGCTTTTAATTCGGTTGTTGGCATTTAAATTCTAAGAGGAAGAAGTAATTAGATACTTGTCGTTCTCGACTTTAATATTGGAAAGTAATAAATAATTAAGGGTCATCGGTTTAGGAAGCAATATTCTTGATTTTAATTATTTAAATAAAATATTTAATGCGTTATTAATGGGAAGTAACGTAGCATAACAAAATCCAAAGAGAAGAAAATGGAGAAAAGAGCGCAAAAAAAAGTCGGTGGCAAGTTGACATCGCTGCTACCAACATGACAATGACATGATGGAAGACATTGTGTTATCTTTGCAGTGCACGCTACACTCGACTTTATCCGACTTTGTTACAGTCATTGACTTGATTTTAGTAGTTAGAATCGTTTTATTTTGCTTGAAAAGTACTAGCGATACCCAGAACAGTTAAAATTCTACAAGACAGTAAGAGATTCGAGTATCGGTAGGATATTTTATACTTTAAACAATCTTTTACTATGCTATCTGCAGGATCGATGTTATATCTTCAAAGATAAGATTAATGGCAGTTTTTCTAAGATCGATAACAATGAGGCAGTTATGCGGATGGAAAATTGCTTTATGTAGATATATATATATATATATCAACGTATAAATATATTCAGTATAGATAGAGAGCATGCCATTGCAATTCTTGCGGGTTAAATACTGTAAATCTCAGAATGTATGGATAAAAATGAATTTAATCCCAAACAATAATAGTAACATAACGGTAGAATGTGATTCTTCGTTTGAATTGCTTTGATTATGTACTAGGAATGATAACGAAGCATATCAAATGAGAATGAACAAATTACTTTCAGTCCCGTGAGTAGTTATGGACCGAGATTGGATGCAGAAGGAGGTATACCACACTCGCAACAGTGGCTAGTTTCGCAGGTCTTGAAGGAGCAATTAGGGGATTTCCCAGCAGGTGACTCGACAATCCAGCCATTAGACACTTTGGGAGTAGAGATTGTCGTCTGCATTAAGTAAATGGATTTGCAGTTCCCTGTCTGGTTGCACATCACGTAGCTTGCAAACAGACTTAGCCTTAAGGTGAGAGAGAGAGAGTTTATATTCATTTTGATAACCTCTAACTGAGGAAAAAAATAAGAAAAATTCGCATAAATTTAAATTTTATTAAGATAATTAAGCTTTCTAAAATAGAAAAAAAGAAATTTGCAGAAAATTGAATGTTTGGCATTTCGCGTTGATTACTGTCTGCACAATAATAGAATGACGTAATAATGGGTTACGACATAATATCAGAAATAGCTTTAACCAATAGCGATTTTTTTATTTCGAAATTTAAAATTGCATTTTGTCGAATTTCCTAAATTTAAAGCATTGTTCTTTTTTTTTTTGTTATATATTTCATTCGGCATAAAAAGTTTCCAGAATTTTTTTTTCTTAACGTTTTCGGGTTTACAAACCATAATAGCAGTTAACGTTTCCTGTTTGCTATCCAGCAGGAAGGAATTTGTACGAGAAAACATATTCTATCCGTCATGTCAACAATTATATAAAAAAACAAAACCATTCGGAAATTTGGTGTCTAGATGTAACATCACGTTGCTTTGTCGTTTCTCTCTCTCGGGATCTAAAAAGTGATCATTAAACGAAGAAGGATACAGTTTAGGAAATGACCAACTTTTGTCAAACTGTCAATTCAACCCCAATAAACAAGTGGTAATTGGAACAAAGGATATTTTTTTTCCTTCACCTTTTTTTTTGTTTTGTTTTAACGCGTAACAATTCTACGCGTCAACTCTTAGATTAAAAATTTAATGTGTTTAATAAGAATAAAGTCTAATTAAAATTTACACGACGGTTTAACTGGCTCACAGAGAAAAACATAAACTAGAACAAACATCTTTACAGTAGTTACTTCATGTACTATTTTTAGTAGCTGTTCTGGCCGTATTCTATATCAGATATCTTTTTCATCTGACTAATAACTGTATTTTTTTGATAGTGAACAAGTCATCGAGTGTAGAAAGTGATCTCATTTGGTCAGTTCATTCACCTTTTGGACGATATAGGCTTCATGTGTTCAACTTTATCGATCAAATATGATTCCTTCCTCTTCTTTTTTCACCCTGTTATAAATATTCCCGGAACAGTTTAAAAATTTCCCTAAACGGATCACTTCTTAAAACACTCCTGAATATTAATTAAATTAAATTTTCTGACTTTACTACTATACCTTAATTAGCGTTATCAGTTAATCAAGTTGTGTTACTGTCTACGTATAACCAACTCGCTCCGATAATAAATCCAAGATTAATCTTTACTTATTACTACACTAAACGATACGGATTTTGATTCGATTTTCGACTGTCGTTCATCTAAAATGTGTCAAATATTATAAATAATCCAAGCGCCAACATTATAGAAAATTTAATATAAAAATCTATAGTCAAAACTATCGGATCATATAAGCATCAAAATGCGACTCAATAATTCATCGTATTATGTTTATTTTTCGAGAATTATTATTCTAAAGTATTTTCCCTCCAAATTTTCCCTCAAATAATAAAATGTATGACCTGGTTTCTGCAAAAATCCGTGGCTCCATTCCAGATATAGAAAATCTTAGCTTTTATCCAGACCAGAAAGAAGGAGGAAAAGAAAAAATAATAAAAATGTAGAGAAATTATTATTATTTTTCTAGTTGTATAGAACCCTTAGGAATAAAGCAATCACTTTAAGAGAAAATACTTTAAGCATTATGAGAAGATATAAAAACATAAAAAGATATATTAAATTGTTTCTCGATATTTATAAAAATCGTGTGTGCGATTCTAAATCTATTGGAGCGAAAACTATGGATTTTATACAATTAAAGGCAGCTGGAGCCGAAGTAAATGGTGCTAACAACTCCTGATCACATAATAATAAAACTGATGGGTTGTGATGTCAAAACTTCCAAGTTTTAACACTGCAAAAATCGTATTACACGTATCCGTGTTCAATTAATGAAGCATATATACGAGTTACAACGTGGATTAGTGCTGTAATTTAAACGCGAAGTGACTACTGCTTGGCATATATCATGCGGATTAATATACGATTAATGATCCAATTATATGTATGATTCGGAGTTTAAACAAGCAACCAAACATAAATTAGGAATAATGCATAAATATAAGATTTACTAAATGCACCAAACATAACAGATGATGCTTTGTTCTCCATCCGAGAACATGAAGAAAGTCTAATGCTTATTCAATGCTCGGCTGTCTATCAATGTCGAAACTAGCCATTGCAACTATTCAATCGACATTGCATTAACCGAATATCTGTGTTTTCTTCCTCGACAACAGTTTAAAAATCGATATCCCACCTACCATTAACGTTTCGAGTTTTAAAACTGTTTTTCGCATATTTTCTACTTTAAAAATATCCATTTTAAAATATTGTAAAAAAAGAAAAGATATCCAGGAAGGAAAAGATATCCGTTAAACACAACAATCTATTAATGGCGTCCAGTGTATGTTGATGGGCAATAAAATGAAATACCATAATGTTCAATGATTCAATAAGAATGTTTATTTTATGAGTTTTTTTTTAAAGGTAGCATATATCAAAACATGTAAAAAACCATCAAAAATTGCTTCGTAGATATCCAAACAATGTTTTTTTATTTTTAGCTCTTCTAAATGTTGTTAAATGAGAATATTATTCAAACTGCAGCAATAAAATTTAGATGATAAAAATCTACATATTTATTAGTAACAATATCAGTGTACTCTTACTATCATTACTTATTATATATATATATCCTATACGTTTATAGTTATCATAAGCAAATTTTCGTCGAAATTTAAAACAATTTCTTTATTCTAAGAATTTTTATTGTAGAGTATGGTATAAACGAAAATATCCAAAAATTACAAACAAAAAATATTTTTTAAGAACATCTCCGTCGTTGTCGGAATTAATCGATAATCAAGTGAGCGCTTCTTGCGATCAAGTAACTTGATATAGTCACGATGTCACGATGGTTTTTTGAGAAGAAACACGATTAAAATCGTTCTGATCTTAACATGTCTCATTAATTTTTTTTTAAAGGAAAGATTCGTTCAAATATTCATACTGTTTTCAAGCTTGTTTCGAATATAACGATGCGGAGATTGTTAACTCTTCATGAACCTTTGAGGAAATTTTATTAAATTTTTAGATATTATTAATGCAGTTATATCAATAACTTCGTGATAACTATAGGAGAAGCAGATGAAAATTGTTCTGGAAGAAACAATTACGAGTTTCAAACTATCGAACGTAACCTTATTACCTCTCCAAAATTGTACAACAAAGCAATTTCTACATAACGTCCAGAAACAAATAAGGAATTTATATTAATAAGAATTTTTTTCGGTCTGTTTTAATGAGATAGATTGAGATTTTATCGAAAAGATCCGTATAAGGCTACATAAACACATACAGACACATTGCGAGTTTCCTCGTAAAAAATGTAGTAATGACATCGAAAATTTTACAGTTCTTCCAGTAGAAAGTTTGTTTTATTTTTATAGATGATAACTGTCGCTGTTATTCATTCTTTAATATTACTTCCGACTTTTTATTCTCGTTTTAAAACCCGCTTCTGGAAGCGAATGTTTCCGTTTATGTTCAAGTTTAACATCATACTTGTATAAATGATGTTAAGAAGGGATTTGTTTGAATAATAAATTCGTAGAAATAATTATATTAAAACTACCTAAACGTACCGATATATTTATTTACTAATTTAGATATTTGATCTTAAAACTTATTATTTTTAAAATAGGAAGGATTAGTTGTTTCCAATGATAAGCTGATTATGGGAAGGAAGGAAAGAAAACTTTTATCCAAACCTACTTCTATAAACTATCGATTTAATAATATTTTATAAAGTCTTACATACTTCAAATAATTCATTTTAATATTCTATCTATTAAGTAAATTAATTTTATAACCGAACCGAAGATTAAAAATGCCGAAAATAACAATAAAATATTAATTATTTTCTTGCTAAATGATAGTAATAAATTATGAATAAATATGAATATTTTAGTGAGCAACGTTTAAATAAGGACTGGATCAAGATGTTGATTTATTCGATCTAATTTATATATTTTTTCTCTTTTGTTATGCAACTGGATGCAATTTTTGAAGAAATATTAGTGTGGAATTTACATCGTTTGCATTCAATACACGCGATTTTGTTGTAAACAATAATTTTATGCTCTAATTTAACTAATAAAATTGAGAATTTTAAAAAGTATTTAATCATAAAAATCTACAGATATTATTCTTTCATATTACTTAAAACAAAGAATTTTTACTTGTTTATTGATTTACGAGTTAATTTTTATTGATCAATATTATAAAGCATCATAAACAAGAATTATAACTTATTTTGAGAAGATATATTATTAAATATCACCGACATTATCGTCAGAAAGCGGTCCCCAAATCCAAACTAGACATAACTTTTGAATTAAGGTATACTTGGAATTTGTAATCCCCGTAGAGCGTATTTAATGATTTTGACTAATGAGGAAAATGGTAACTATTCAGTAACGACGCCTTCAATCACAGAACCAAGCAAATTACGGAATGTAATTCCTCCATCTCCTGTTTAGAAAATTTCTGTATTAACAGGAGGAGAGCAAAACCCAAATCATCCAATTCCTGTTTTAAAAATAATTAAAGAAAAATTAATTTTTTAATTCGAAAATATCAAATTTATCTTCTATAAAACTGTTAAAACGTAATGTATTAACTGCTTTTTTTAATATTTAAAAAAAAGAGGGGGGGGAATCGTGAGCTTGATTAAAATTATGAAAATTCGGGAAAATTTTGCAAATATTTTATGCAAATAACTAATTATTCGGTAGATAATGAATAAAAATAAAAAATTCCTTACTTTTTTTGATATAAAATCGAAGATATTTGTTAGGAAAAAATTTATTGGGTTTTTTTTTTGCTCTCGATAAAATTAAAACAAATAGATCCTCGATTGATCTTTTATTGAGAACGTTTCTTTTTTTATATTCTACTAAATCTTTAATTAATTGAGTATAAAAATATATATCATTTAAGGCTATTTCATATATAAAATTGAAGGACTCTCAACTCGTTGTTTAGTTATAATTACTAAGCTAAGAATCCTTAAACATTGAGTGCGATGAAGTTAAACACGCGTAACTTAGATTCAATCCAAAGTTTAAAATTCACATAATCAAAATTATATGAGGAATATGCAAATTCCATATAATAAGACGAAATAACTCGGATTATGTTGACCGAACAATCCTACTTTACATATTCGATTCGATAGTTTAATATTTACTGCACCATAAAGGCAGATGTTCATTCCGCCATGTTTATCAATAATAATTATTAGAAAATATGCTTAGTAATAATTCGAATATAAAAATCGTTTTAAGATGAATATAAATAAGTTTCTCTCAAAAATCAATTTATAAAATCAAGTCCTGCTGCTTTCACTTCTCTCTCTACTTAGCATCATAAAATATCGATCATAGTAGAAATCCGATGCTTCTGTAATTATTTCGTTTCTTCCGATTTTATCGATCAAAATAATTACTACTTCTCAACCAAATTGGTATTTTTCGTTTTTATAGAATGATTAACTTATGCGTAACCGGAATTCTTAATCTTTTTTTTTTTTTTTCTTCTTATTTTTCGTTTTCGTCGATTCTTTTATTTCGCAACATAAAATGGAAGGATTATTCTTATTTGGGAGAATTAATCGGCGAAATAAAAATAAATTATGGAGGTTCATTAAAAAAAGAACAACAACAACCGATAATTTATTTTTAATTTCTTTGCTTTTATTGTAGCAATAAATCCGTCTCCGAATTTTTCATAAAAGAGCAGCAATAATTTTTCATTGAAACTAAAGTAATTATTGTTATTTTATTTTATTTTTAATATTCGAACTATGCTTATTTTATCATTATTAGATTGCTTTAAAATATTTTATTTTCTGTTTTGTGTTTAGCTGCATTCTTCACTTCACCTTTCGTCCTAGAGATCTGTCAACTGCAACTGTTTTTACAACCTTTTTTCTTTTATTTCTTTTTTTTTATCCCTTTATATATATTTTTTTCTGACATTTTTCATTTATTTTTTTCCTTCTTATTATTCTATTTAATTTCTGTTAAAAATCAATTCGAGCGATGTACTTATCAAAATCCAATTTTTTCTCCGTTTTTACTACTCTCCTCTGCATATTCAACTTATTATTTTTATTTTTTTTTATATTTAAGGCATTAAAAAATTAAAACTTTTTATAAAATATATGAGGGCATTTTTGTCTATTATATATATTTTACGACTCCACTTTTGTCCTCCATATATTTTAAATTGGCTATACTTCCTCTAATTAAGTTTCATTATTAAATTTAATTATCTTCCCCATTAAAATCGTTTCCTGGTTTATATAATTATTATAACGACCTGAATTTTACTTTCTTTGTATACTATTATAACCTTCGCTTCATAATGGCATCTGACATAAACAATTTATAAATTAGTAGACCCCGTTCTAAACTTTTAATCATTAAAGTTCTTCCGTGCTACGAAAAGTTAACAAAACTCGCATTTGTATATATATAAATATAGCAGAATTCGTATAATAAATAACAGCCTAAAGACCGTCAAGTTGTTCCTCTCAATCTAAAATTCTCTTTGGTTTATTATAAGACAAGAACCATGAATTATGCCAACGGTCCTTGAGAGATTTAAAACTGAAAAGCAAAAGTTTCTAGTGAATCAGATAGATATATTATTCCCACGATACAAAACCGAGCTGCAAGGGTTGTATAAGTGTTTGTAGAAAATCTCGAGTGTCAAACAAATCACGGATTCATGCATTTCTAAGTGATAGTGAAGAATCTCTTGGAAGACAATTCAGACTAAAGAAAATTTCCGAACAAACGAATTGAAAAGTGGTTTCTGATGACATTGCCACACCATCTGGTTTTGATAGCTCTACACGAAGATTCGGAATTATTCGATAAAGCTATGATTGTCGGTTAATTGAAGGCATTCTCACAAGCGATAACTATTAAGCTAGAGGATTATGATGGTCGTTACTTCATATTAATATATTGTTTGTAAAATGAAGATAGAGGCTCAGTTTATAGATATGATCATACGAGAATCATAAAGCTCGATTTAAAGGCCGAAATGATTGTTTCAGAGATAATGGAACTACTATCTATAACGTTATCGTTCCCTTAGTTATACAAATGAACCGAATTCGGTTGTATAATTGAAACTATTCCAATTAGCAGTTTACGTATACAGTATATCCAATTAAGCAACTTAGAGAACACGATTTGAATTAATTCACTTCTGTTAAATGCACTTTAAATTCACTTTTTCTTCATCTAAAATAATTCACAAATACAAATTAAATCGTAAAATCGATTACGAAATCATTCAAACTAAATTTTTTTGCGATAAATAACGATAAACACAAATCCGGGGTAAATCGAAACATAATGTTTTGTATTTAAATTTTTAATATAAGATAATTAATAAAATTTAAAATTATGCGAAAAAATCTTTAAATTATATTAGTCTTTCTTTAAATTTTCAGCTAAAAAATAGATTTGTATCGAAAACCGGGGTAAAAAGAAATGGTTAAAGTTATCCTATTTCCATTTAAAAATATTTTATATAGATATAAATTCTGAATAATATTTTCTGCTTAAAGGATAAAAAAAAAGAATTCTGTATATTTTTTAAGAAATTCGGACATACAGAAATCATTTCTACAATCTGAAAATGTAGATTTTGTGTCTTTTGGTGCAGAAAGCGAGAAACTTTACCAGTGTCAGCTCCTCTAACAACAATCCCTGTGGGGTACAAGAGTGTGACAGATCAACCGATTGCGAGTCACACATCAAATTTACCGAATGTACTTTACTGGTTTTCCAAAGATTTATTTCCATCATAAACATGTTTCAGAATAAACAAGAATTCGATTCGCTAGAACTTTTTCTTTCTTTTTCTACTGTAAACACACACCGTGCTGCTGCTGCTGCTGCTGCTGTTCGATTATAAATTTAAAAGAACAAATGGAAACAGGGAAAGTTATAAAGATGAAATCACGAATATTCGACACACAAAAAAAATCCAATTGAATAAATGTAAATCATCCAATCAAATTGATTTTTTTAATATAAAAAAAAATTATTTTTTTAAGGTGGAAAATAATGATAACGAATCGTATTTCATTTTCGGCATTATCGAATTTTCTCTCGGTCAATCTCTGAAAAAAAGGAGAAAACATAGTTACCATGACAACAACCGTTTTCACATGAACCATGGGAGGAAGAAAAAAAAAAAAAAAAATGATGTGAATTCAGTTTCTATTTAAGGCAGAAGTGCGGACTAAAAAAAAAAAAAAAAACATGATGTGAATTCAGTTTCTATTTAAGGCAGAAGTGCGGACTATCTGGCGAGTCCAGTCGTGGATTGTGTCAGATCGGATACGTTAAGAACTCCATTGGGAAAGAATGGAAATGCTCAGGAGACAAGAGATTTTCTTCTCGTTTTCGAAATGAAACGCGATCCTATTCTATCCTGTAAACAATAATTTATTTATTTTTTTCTACCCAGCATTGGATTCCAAACATTACAGATAAGAAACATAAAGGGAAGTAAAAAAATAATAATAATAATAAAATAAAAATAAAACAAAAGAAAAAAAAAACAATTCGTACTCATCTTAAAAGGAAAATCAAGTTTCTGTTTATAAATCTCAATATTGTTTTTGATCATTTGCTCTGTGTAGATTGGATTGTCTTCGCTCTTCAACGTAAACAATATAAAAAATTCAAACCAGATAACGTCATCCCAATCCAAACAATAAACAATCTCTTAAATTTTTTAAATGTTTTATTAAAACAAACAATATCGAAAATTGCTTAGTAATTTTATAAAAATAGACTTTTTTTCTTGTTTTCTTTTAATAAAGTTATAAAAGTTTGGCTCTATTAATAAATAACGAGTGACTTCTCCATTTTAGAATTAAAATGAGTAAAAGAGAAAAAATAAATTCTACTATATCACATTAAATGCGTACAAAATAAAAATAATTCGAGATTTTATTCACTTTAATTTCGCTTTAAAATTGTAGATGATAAGCCAATTGATAAAACATTCAAAATCTACACCGCCATTTTGAAACAAAATGGCGACCTCGAAAAGAATGGAAAGAAAAACTTTTAATGTTTAAAAAAATCGCTTTAACTGAATAATAAATGGTAGTTTAACTGTTTAAATTATCCTTCGATGTATTAACTGGAATGATAAATATTTAAAATTCGTTAAAGCTTTTGTTATCTATAGAAACTGTCGTTCGTTGCTAATTTATTTTGTAGCGAAGTAGCAATTAACCACTTTTCACTTTCTGAGACTTATTGTTTAGTAAGAGTAATACTACCTTCTACAAACCCGGATAGATTACTAGAAAAGCAATAAACAAACCCTAATTAGGAGATTGATTGACAAAGATTTGAAGCTTTGCAATTGCACAACTAACTAAAGCTTCCGTCATTCAAACAAATTTGATCAAAGCGCAAGAATCAACAGGATATCGACTGTTTGTCTACTACTTTCATGATCCTCTTTACTCTCTCATTCTTCTCTCGCGGGACAACGGAAAGTGTTTAGGGATATAGTAATTGGATACAGATTATCAAATGTATAGATCACTAAGATGAAATTCGATTGTATGTTTGTTCCTTCATTCAATTTTCTTCCATGCTTCTAAACATTAGCGATAATAAAAGTTTACTTGTTTAATTTGATAGCCAACTTTTGTATTTTTATTAATTTATCAGAAAAATGACAGAATGCACATTTTAAAAAAGGAAAAAAAAATGATAATAAATCCGTCTGTTTTGTGTTACGTGGGATGGTTTAATCAGATAACGACTTTAATGTATATCTAGCTACTTTACAATTCTCTAATGAATAATTTTCTATTTTATTCGTCATTTTTACAAACGTGAAGTGCTTAATTTAAAAGGATCGAGTTTAAAGATAAACTGGACGGATTCGTTTTATCATCAATTCACGTACACGTGAGAAAGCTAAATCGATTTCGATCCGATGCCATTTTGTTTCAATATGGCGGAAGGAATTACAGAATACTCGTGCGATATTCCTGATTAATAAAACAGACATAACTGACAGCTTGAGTAATATTTAAAGCTTTACAGACAAGGAATTATCGATATAAACTGTTGGAGGTAGCAGATGTTCCTTCAAACACTCTATTGATGCGATTTTCTGTTGTACTTTCCTTCTCGCCACTGCCTATTACCATCCCTTTATACTTATGGAAGATTTAATGCTATGATTTATGGAACAACAATCGTAAGAATTTCCTGAATCACACGGCAATTGGGACAAAATATAAACTTATATGGAGACTACATATAATATGCAAGCATAATGGTTCTAAACGATGCACATAATGGCACCTGGCAGTAAATCATAAATTCCCATGCACATTAAGAGAACATGTAAGTGCATTCCATTGAAATTTCGTTTTTTTTTTGTTCTTCTATAAACAATATTGAAAAATGGCAATAACGTTATTTCACGAAAAATAGAAAATTCCGTAGTCGAATTTCCGGTACTGGATTGACATTCTCATTTCAGATTTTCTTTTACTGAATTTTTTTTTTTCCTATCTTTAGAGAGAAAGAGAGAGAAAAGTCATTTTTTTATTCTTCATCATTTATTTAAGAAGAGATTGCGCCAATATCGAAAGATTTGGAAATGCGTTTCTATTATACAATCATTCAACTAAAACATCGATTCGGTTCCTGATTGCCTTAACTAAAAATAAATTACAAAAATTTCCATTTTTGTAAGAGAGAGAGAGAAGTAATCTTGTTTTTGATGTTTCCGACGCGAAGAAATGATACAGAACAAACAAATTAGACAAGTTAAGTTTACGATCTCTAAACATGGAGAGAGAGAGAGAGAGATATTCGATCGTTACCGTCAATTTAATCTAATCTTTCGACGAAAGCTAATCAGGAAGAATAAAGAAAAAAAAAAAAAGAAAAACGTAAACGCTTTTTCATCATTAAAAATACAAAAATTCTATTTGAAATGTGTAACAATCATCAGACATTACGGAAGAAAAAGAAAAAAAAATGCTAATTGCTTCGATAAACAATGATTTAGCAGCAATCCATGTTCATGTTTCTGATTTGATGTTTTCTCTAGTTAGATATTTTTTTTATATTTTTGCCTTTTTTTCGGAAAAAAAGGCTAATTTAGCTTTTTTTCTTTTTTGCTTCTTCTGTTACCTTTATTTTACTGATTTCGATTTCCATAATTGATTTAATTATTGAAATTCCTCATCAGAAAACCGAAATGCAAATCAACTTATTTCGATTTTTCGAATTTAAAAAAAGACAGTAAAAAATGCTAAAAGTTACTTTAAATCTCTGTTTTATATTTCCATTTTTTAAATTTTATATAACAATTATAATAGTATATTTAAATATTAATCGTTTTATTGAACGATCTAACGCTTCAACTGTTTAAGCAATTAGAACTTGATGTATTGTTACGTAATAACGACGCGTATGTGTAATACGTAATAATCATCAAAAATACGTAACAATCGCCAAAATTCCTTTAAAATTTCGAATAAAACTCAAGAATATTTTCTAGCACACTTTTTTAGTGATCATACCTTGATGCAAACCAGCGCTAAAGTTAGATATCTCAGTAATTAGAAGAGTAAATGCGATGCATACTAATTTATAACACGTACTGTCTACTGAATTATTACTGAGTTTATGAATTTGTAAGCATTCAGATATGAGAAGAAATTCGCGAATGAATGAATAATATTCTCCAACACTTGATTTTAAACGGTTATAATTTGATATACTGCTTCAATCTACATAGATAGCACATAATAATTATTAAAACTCATTTAAAATATTTATCAAGTGCACTAAACGTATGAAAATTTTCTAACGCAAGTCTATAAGTGAACATACAAGTCACGGATTTCGCGTTAAGATAATGTTAGCAGTTCGAATATAGAAAATGTCTGAATTATTACTAAGCCGTAGAAAAATCACGTTTTTCTATGAATTGATAAAGAACTAAAAATATGAGAAGAAATTCATGAATGAATGAATGACGTTGGAGCGTTGTAAAAATCTATACACATATTGAATCTGTTCTTCGAAACAAATTATTTTTGATAAGAATATCGTAAAGAATACCAACAAAGCTTGGGATCCGAAATAAGATGAAAATCTGAAATGATGGATTGCACCGTGAGAAGTAAACAAAAAGTTCGATTTTTTTTCCTTCCTATTTCATTTTGATTAAACTCGAATGCCGAATTAAATTTTAATCAACTTTTACGATTATTATTAAAGGAAAAAAATCTTCCCGATTTGCAAAACATGAGAGAGAATAAGACGAAAATTAATTTTTTTTTAATTTATTTATTTCGTTATGGTCTGTACAAACAAGACTGAGCTAGAAAGAAAGAGAAAGAGAGAGAGAGGGAGAGAGAAAGATATGGGAAAAGTTAACGTTTGTTGTTTAAAGATTAAGCTAAGTTAAAGTAGTAATTATCTCAACCCGCATACGATTTGTTTCTCATCCGTTCCCATTAAGATACCGATTTTATCCCCACTACCACTTGTACAGATTCACAGACATCTTACCATACTACACATTAAAAAAAACAATTAAATATAAAAAAAATCAGGTTCGGATAATCAATAAACAAAGAATTAGTTAATTTTTCGTAGCGTCAGCATATTTTTGCGAATTCTTCCTAGAAGAAAAAAAAAGGAAAAATCTTAGCAGTAAAGGAAAAAAAATGGCAGAATATGATAATTGAATTAATATATTAAAATTTCCTTTGTCTCTTTCCGCTCGAAAAATTTAATCTGAACGAGAGAAAAAAAGAAAAAACTATTATAAAAGCCTATAGCTTGATGCATGAATATTTATAATTTCTAAACTCATAACGACAATAGATCTATTTTTTTTTTTTAGTTGATTTTCATTTCTTTGAAGTTATTTCTCTCCTTTCTTTTTCGAACATTGTTAAAAATAGAATCATCTTTTAGCGTTTTCTTTTATAAAGTCCTACATCAACACAGAAAGAAAAAAACATACAAAAGAAAGATAGCAGCAAAAGCGACTAGTACTACTATATACAGTATCTCGGTATTATGTTAGAGCCCACAGTATTTGGAGATAGAAATGAAATTCTTGTTGTATGGAATGCCAGAGGCGAAATTCTGCTTTTAAGTCGCATGTCTAATATATATATATATACAATATATATATATATAATAAGAAAATATAGATTCTGCTTTTAAGTCGCATGTCTAATATATATATATATACAATATATATATATAATATAGAAAAATATAGAACTTAAATTAAGAACTGTACAGCAATAAAAATTACAGATGATTATATTATTAAACTGGTTGTATATACTCGAAATTTTGTGAGGATGATAACAAATAGCAATCTCCAATACTTCTTATATTGCCAGGAAAAAAATACAATATAAATAGAATTAAATATACAAACAGTGCTGCTTGATGTACTGTTGTTTTACGTCTAAAAAAATACAATATATCTATCTTTACCGGTTGCTGTTTGCTGCTGCTGTTGCTACTGTTGTTGTTGTTGATATTGTGCGTAACTTATTGCTCCAATGTTTACAAAACACTAGCGCAAAAAAGAAAAGATATCTTCATAAATATTTGCAGTCATATTTATCAAATATATAAATATCAAAAAACAGAATAATTTTGCTTTTTATAAAGTTGTTAAGCTACACACACAAAAAAAATTATTATATCTAGACTGATGCGTGGAAAAAAAATAAACATTTTTAAAATGGAATTATCTAAGTAATACACCATAGTTGAAGAGATTTTAATGCATTTTATATACTCTTTTTTTGTAATTTTAAAGATAGTAAAGTGTTTGCTATCTGCAGTCAGTTCGGATAATGTGCCAAGCAATACCAACTTTGTAAATTAATTCTTTAAAACACGAATAAAAAAAAAATAAAAAATAAAAAATAGAGAGAAAGAGAAAGACATATATCTGAAGATTATTATAAAAACGAACTTCATTTCAGATTAAATTTTTGCATTTTTTTTCTGTTTCATATTTTTATCATTTAATTACCGTCGAATTCAATTCGTAACGATACTCTTAAAATGCGATATTGGGGATTAAAATCGCAACTTATTCATTTTTATCACTTAATTACTCGGTTTTCAATCCCATCATTTCACTTTTTGTCATTTGTAATTTATATTCGTATATGTATATATATAAAAAAAACGTTTTTAGATGAAACGGAACGTTAGAAAAATCCAATAAATTCCAAGTTTGTATATTAAACGTTCATTATGCGAACGTAATTAATGACGGTCGCCGTTCCGTTATCAGAAAATTCGTATGAAATTATTCTACAAAGCATTCGATATGGCATCTATACTTCTTAGAAATGACTTTAAAACGTTTGATTTTTTTAAAAATAAGGTAAAGATTATTTTACGCCTTTGCTGTTTTCTGTGCGTGTTAACTCTTTACCTCAAAAAATTCGATCAATTTTTTTATATTTTTCTAATTTAATTTAATTTCCGACACGTCTAAGTTTACAAAAGAAACAAAATTTACATCGGAGTAATAATAAAAATAAAAATAAAAAATTCCCGCTAGAAACACACGTAATCTTATAATTTGATTTATACGATCTTTTAGTTTGTTAATAACTCGGGATGAAGTAGGAAATTGGCAAATTCCTTCACTCTACCTCAATTTATTTTGCTTGGAATGTTCATATTTTCACCAAGAATTCGAATATAGATCGCTTTATTATTTTCTTGAAACTTTTAATCACTACTTATTTACATAAAGATAATATTCTTGTGCTTATTAATAAACTGTTATATATTTTAATTAAATAAATCTAACTCTTATATTATTGCGAATCGAGTTGTTTTGCAAGTTAATATTTTAATACACTGTTGAGATGATGATGTGCAGCAACTGCATTTTATTGAGACGAGAAACTCGATTTATTAGGTAAATAATGATTATATTAATGTTTTTCTTTCGTAATTGTTGTTATCCTTCTCATATCGCCCTCTTTTCTTCATTCCATTCTAGATGCACTTCATCTTATCTTTCTTATCCCAGTTATTCTGTATATCATTCTTCTTTTCATCACCCCAGTTTTGTAACATATCATTTTATATTCCTCATCTCTATTTTGCTATGCATCATCTGACTCATCCAAATCTTGCTATACATCATCCAGTCTTCCTCATCGAAATCATTCTGCATGTTAATTCATCTTCCTCGTTTCAATCTCGTTGTACATTACTCATCTTCCTCTTAATAATTTTACAATTGATCACATTTACAATCATCTTATCTTCTTAATTCCAAAAATCTTATACATTATCCCAATCTTCCTCATTCCATTTTAGAAGCACTTCATCTCAACTTTCTCATCCCATTCATTCTGTATATCATTCTTCTTTTCTTCATCCCAGTCTTGCAACATATCATTTTATATTCCTCATCCCTATTTTGGTATGCATCATTTGACTCATCAAATCTTGCTATACATCATCCGATCTTCCTCATCGAGATCATTCTGCACGTTAACTCATCTTCATCGTTTCAATCTCGCTGTGCATCACTCATCTTCCTCTTCGTCATCTTTCCGTCTCGATGATGCTATGCACATCATCTCATCTTCTCAATCCCAAACGACTAACACATCGTCCCAATCTTGCCGGCCAAATTGAATTTTAAACAAACATAAAACAGAATATTGGATTTTGGGAGAATTAAATCTTTGGAGGTTGGATTAAATTCGCAATTTACTCTAGCCAGACCACCAATGTGCATCCAAATCTTGCCGGAAGTAACCGGTGCGCCACCTAGTGAACAAATTAATGAGGGTTACTATGACGACGGCATTGGCATCCCTTCTAACGACACCCTTAATGAGACAACAGAGGGGTCTTCGCTCTGGTAATTAGTCGTAGGTAGCGAACCTGGCGGCGACAACCCACACCACGTCTTTCTTCTTTCATCCTACACGGTTAAAAAGGAAAAGAAAAACCTGCCGAGGGATTCGACTCACGAACTGTCTTCACTGAAGTTTTAAAATATTTAGATCGTAAACTGGAACGTTAAGAGAGAAAATATCTATTTTTAGATCTACTGGAGCTAATTAAAAGTGCCCAAAAGGCGAATTTTTTTTACGAAAAGCAAAACCATTTTTAGCCATTTTTCGTTGGCACTATGCATAAATATAGTCAGATTAACATTCCAAAATTGAATTTTTTACATACTGTCAACCTTTACGCAACTGCAGAGATATTTGCAAAGCAATAAGATATAAAAAATAAGAGAAAAGTGTTTTTAACACATCACTCCCGTAGGTTAACATACTGTGGACATTTCTAATCGAACTTTATTGGAAGAGTATGTTATACCTCATCCTGACAATTTTCCAGTAATTATAGTAAACTGTTATAGACTATATTTACAAGCACAGTCGTAATTAACAATGAAATTCCATTACCCACATGTTTTGTGAGACAAATTAACCCAAAGGGACGTCGTGACTTATAAGTTATACGATTAAATGCTAAAAAAAAGGGGGAGAGATAGTTAAAAAAAACTTTTATTTTATTTTTTGATACATTTTGTAGACCTATTCGTGATTATTATTTTGATATAAATCTAAGAACTATATCAATCTGAAAAATAATTCTACTTTTTTATACTTTCATACTTCTGTAAGACTTAAATTTCTAAAAAAATAAATGATATTTAGCATGCAGCTAATTTACTTTTAAGCTATAAAAATCATTAATATTTCAGAAAAAAAAACTTTATTAAAAATAATTGGATTTTAAAATCATCGTTTAAAAAAGCAATAAATAAAATAAAAATTCGATCAGCCGTACACAGAAATAATAGCAAAAAATGTTTCTGAATATCGTGCAAACACAATGCATACATCGAATTACGTTGTTTTGGTAAACATTAAAAAGGCATTAAATGGTGTTTGCAACAAGTTATGCCCACTTAATATATATAATTATACAGCCTGTAGAGTTAAATTCGTTTAATGAATATATTTTTGAGTTTTTAAGCCAAAATTTTATATTTATGCAGTTGCAGCGCTAAACAAATATGGAGTCGGATATAGATTTATTAAATAGTAGCCAAAAATTAAAAATTTATATTCTACTGTACAAATTATGTATAATTTTTTGAAGGTAAGCCTTATATATATATATGTGTGTGTGTGTGTGTGTGTGTGTGTGTGTGTGTTTGTTTTTCTTATTTATACAATTATATAATAATAAATTTTGAATGAAAAAATTTCATTTCCTAAGGGAATTCAACGATAGTAGATGTCTTCAATATTTTTCCCTCGGAAATTTCTAAAAGTTTATTAATAATAGTTTCAAAATTTGTATTAAAAAATTCAATTTTAATCGATGGTAACTAATATCAGAAAGCAGATAAATTCATCGCCAAAGGAAGAAAAATATCAAGCGAGAGAGAGGAAAAAAAAAAAGCGTTATCCATAATCTAAAAAGGATGTTAGCGCCATGTTTTTCCATTTAAATTATTAAATACGGTAGATTTATTTTGTGAAATATAATAATAATAATACCAACAACAACGGCAATAA
Source organism: Olivierus martensii (assembly GCA_000484575.1). Lineage (NCBI taxonomy): Eukaryota > Metazoa > Arthropoda > Arachnida > Scorpiones > Buthidae > Olivierus > Olivierus martensii. Next base: position 32,125 of record AYEL01083722.1, read on the forward strand.
TAATAATCTTCGACTACGATAGAATGCAGTAGATATTACCAAAATGAAAAATTGCATTTCGAAATGAAAGATGAAAATTTCGAAGTTGCAGTTATTACATTTTTTCCATTTTTTTCCTCCTCTTTTTTTATAATTTAAAACTACTTTACTTCTTCGCATTTGCGGTTATGTTAGAGTCCTTTTGTATTAAAAGCTAATAACTTTGGAACGAATTCAGTCGTCCTGACTACCAGATTTAATCCAAAATGCAGCAGGAAAAATCTTTTCTTTCATTGTAATATTCTCCGAAGAGAAAAGGGGGAAGAAGATAGGAAAAAAGCGTGTTAGCTGTTCGCTAATCCCTAATTAAAAACAAATAATTAGCATATTACAGCTTTAGATTAATGCCTGAACGACTGAAAAGATCTTTACGCTCCTTTACTTATGTTTACAACATTTTCATAACTGCAAAAAAAGCAATTTTTCGCTCTTCTATATACTGTATGTTATACGGTTTTAAAACAATGAGATAAATTTTGCTATTTTATGATAAAATATAGACAATACTCGATGATTTAATGAGTAAAATTGTTATTACTGTATAAGCATTGGGAAAGATTAAGGGACAAAATAAGGGGGAAAAAATACAATTTAATAACAGGCACAACCAATTCTAGACATTTACACCATTTTCTCCAATTCCTTCTTTTAGCCCACTTCTATTCTTTTCTTTCCTTCTTTATACGACTGATATTTCTTTCCAAGTCTAGTTTTATGTCGGATTATTTTCCTTTTTGTTTTACTATTAACCTACTTTTTACCTGGAATTTTTTCTGCCAAAAAAGTCCAGTATGTATGTATCCACCTTGTCTATTTGTATGCCTAAACCGAATATGGCAAAACATTCAAATTTTTTGTGATAGTTCCTTATTATTTGTAATATATGCCCATTTATTTTGAGGATGTTAGGAGGATTCATTTCAAGATGGCGGCAGTTTGAAAAACATTAAAATGCTGATATCTCTGCAAATATCTGTCGAAGATGAATCATATAATAGTCGCTCGAAAGGCTTTTACATATGTTTTAAACAGGTATGTTATATTATTATTCTATCCGTCTGTTTGTCTGTCAAAACGTCTGCAAAATATTTCAAGAACAAAACATAGCCGATCGTTCAAATTTTACACGCTCATTCTTTTCTATCTAAGATATATGAGTGCTAATTTTAGAATATATATGTGGCCCTGTTAAAAAATGGCTGAAAACAAAAGAAATTCTATATTTTCTGAGAGTTGTGTTATGAAAGTTATTTGAAAAGATAGAAAAAAATGTCTCTAATGTTACTTACTATCTTTCTTTAACAATTCTTTCGAATATAGCGATCATTTATTTATTCCTACATCAGCATCAATCGTTATTATGTTCTTTTTTTTCTATCTGAGACGAGGAAGAGTTTTCACTTTGTTGTATTAATCTACACTCTAAGAGAGATGCCACCTGGAATTTTTCCCAGTCTTCTCGATGCCATTTATAAATTTGATCTTCCGTCAACATGGCAACAATACCTGTAGAATTATATATAAGAACGGGTTATTTGCAGCATGGCTGTATCGCGTCACGTTAGATTAAGCAATTTTCTTCGATTACATCTAAACTTCATATGCCTTCTTTTATTATCCGAGAGTCACTCTCTCTCATTGAAATCTTTTGATACAGTCGAGAATGCTGTTCATTGGTTTGCAGCGGTGGGATGGGGTGTCAGACCATTATTGATGTTTGGTGACGATTGCATCAAGGTTGTGCAGCATTATGAATGGAAGCGAAAATGCGATAACCACCCGAGTTAAATTCGTCTTTTGTCAGAATTTATCACCGAAATTTTCGACTTATACATACTTTTTTAATTTTAAAGCGCATTAATGGAAGAGTTTCGACTCCGCTACGATATTTTTAATACACTCATCGATTTTTACTCGTTTTCTTTGGATTTATATTTTATTTAAATATGAAAGACTTTCATTAACTAAACAAATATTGGTTATTAAAGTACACGACGAGATACAGATGAAAAAAATAAGAAAATAAAACATAAAATAAAGCTCTACAAAGAGAAAGAAAAATGCATTCATACTTTGTTCTCTTCAGACTATTATTTTGTATAGATCTTCTTTCACATCGAAAATGGAATTGAAAGAATGAATCTCCACGAAACAATGAAATGTGGTCATAAGGAACGTACAGCAAAACTTCACAATGTCATTCTATCTTTTATGATAATGGTTTTCGAATGGTTGGTGTCAGTAAACCATTATAGAAATCTCATAAGACATGAAAGATTGAAACTTGTATTCGCAGAGACCCATTCTACTAAGTAAACTTCAGAGGGAAAAATATATATATATTTTCCCCTTAATTCTAAATATTTAAAATTCTACCGAGACTTCATGATACCTGTATTCGCAGAGACCCATTCTACTAAGTAAACTTCAGAGGGAAAAAATATATATATATATTTTCCCCTTAATTCTAAATATTTAAAATTCTACCGAGACTTCATGATGTCTTATTAATCATAAAATTGCATTAAAAAAAAAAAAAACAGATTTTTAATTATTATTAAAGTATTAAATTGGAAAATTGCGGGCTTCTCTTATGGATTTGTACGTAAACCCATCGAGCCGTGTTCAATATTTGCTTAGATTAAGCGAGTTAAATAACTTGAAATCTGGAATTATTCGGTTCTGATAATATAATATTCATCCTTAATTTAAATATTCGATCATACATATATTTTTTATTAATTTATTCTAAACAAGACTGGTGTCGAAAGTCGTTTACGACACAAACAAACGTTTAGAATGCGACAATTAGAAGAAGACGATCTTCTCCGTTTCGGGCAAACTTCATTAGTGCCAAGACGTGGTGATAATGAGTGTGACGTCACGGATGTAGCCCAGAAGATTTTCTACGGGAGGTTGATTGTAAAATCAATAAAACCTTATTTTGTTTCATTGGTAACTGTTAGAGGGAACTGACGGAACAAATCTTATCGGACGTCAGAAACATTCTGTAATTAGAGATTCCCTTAAGAGAGAGAAAACATTGTAATATTAGATAGTAAGGTAAAGAAGAAACGTTTACGTGACTGCCGTTCCTCCCCTCCGATTTGTTGTGCCAGTCGACTCGTCCGACTCCCTTACATAAAGCAGAGCGCTGGAGGAGCGCGAGCTAGTTGGTTTTCACACCACGGTGACGTCAGTTCGCGCGTTCTGTGACGTCAGTCGTGTGCTTCTACAGTAGCAATTCGTTGGCCAACTGACACGCAGGATGATGTGCAGTGAACATTGATATCAAGGATGCTTTCCAACAATTGTAACGGAGAGCATCGCTCGTCGCAAAGATGATTCAGAAGGGGTAAGAGCTCGTTTTTTCACCTCCTTTAATTAATACTAATTATAATATTTAGCTTTGCAGCTTCGACAACTTTTAACAAGTGTTGTTTCGCATGTTACAAAACTAATAGAAGTGTGTTGTCAAGTTTTTATATCTGTTAAAACCGTTTAATCGATACCAAAGGTCATTGCATTAGTGTCTAGAAAAATAAGCTTTTTCTATTTATATAAACCTGTAAAAGCTCACAACTCCATTTTTTTCGAGTATCGCATGCTTATACGTGCAAATTTACTTAATTATTTAATTAGAATTAATTAAAATTAAAAGAGAAATCCGTGTATTAAAATACGCTCCGTAAGGAGATGAATGGGGAAAAAGACGTCATTATATTCAGGTAGTTATCGGTGGCAGATAAGAAAGGCCACGTATCTAATGATTATCATATCATCGCCATCTTGGCTGTGAAAAAAATAAGAAAAAAGAAACACGGTTGGGAACGGAAGAAGTTCATTTGTCATTCATCTCTAATCGCCAGAAAACGCAACAATTTTCATTCGTCTTGGAGTAACCCCGTTCGCTGAAAGGATTGGCGAGAGAGACAAAAACGAACGGAGGTAGATCCAGCCAAAGGCCTTCAGGCATCTGTAACTATGGCAACCGACAAAGGATGCGTCGATCCAACTCCCGACCATAAACAGTACTCGTGACTCAACGAAACGCACACTTAAAACATGATTAATAATTCTGTTGTGTTGGGATTTGGTAAGAAATCTCTTTCCAACATTTTCCATCGAACCTAGATATAACTAATCTTTATGAAAAAATAACGCTGTGTAGCTGCGAGAATTTTCTTTCGGTTTTTTTTCTTTTTTTCTTCTTCTTTTTTTTTTGTCTATTATTTTCCGAGGAGTTATTGGTTTTTCTATTCTTCCGACCCGGTCACAATCAACTCTTTCTCGAAAATATTGAAAATTTCTTTTGACGCGGAAAAATTTTTATATACGAATAAAAATAAAATATACAATACATATATGCTTTAAAATCCACACTTATCCACGTATATAGCGTATATATTTTGTAAGAAATAACAGTAGAAAATACATTTTTTTTTAATATGAAACCTTTATATACGAAAGACAGAAATTTTTGCTGGCGAAGAGATATCAAACGCATAAAAAAGCATCTTAGAAAAACTGTTAACAGAATCAATTAATTGTTAATTCATCATCATTGAGTTTACGAGCGTCGCTTCCTCGCTGAAACGACATTGAACCCCGTAATTATATAATTTCCATCCTGTTCTTTTCCATCCATATTGCCGAATGCCCAGTACCACCACACAAACACAGGAAACGATGACGTCAGCAGAAGAGGAGTTTTCGGGGCCACGTCATAAAGCGTCAACGTATTCCAAACGGGCACTTCTAACCTAATAGACCAAAGAGCGCCACCTTGATTTACGGTCCACCTCTTAATCCGGCTCGTTAAATGGCTACCGGACTCAGTTATTGGTTGGAGATTTCCTAGGTTGTAAAAATAATCGTAAAGTTTAATAAATTAGAAGTTTTGAAGTGGAGCGAGGGATGTTTTAGACAAACTGGCTTGTTGCTCCGCGCACCATTTGGAAATCTGGAAAATCTCAAAATCCCCACTCTTCAATCTTTATACCGGGGTACAGTTTAGTAAATTTCGTCTCGATACGTTTCCAAATCCTTCCTCCCCCCTCGATAAAAGGATTTTTCCTATCTATCGCGGAAAATAAAACCGTAGATAAAAGTTATATAAATAATCTCGTAATAAATACTGACGATTATTAATACTCTGGAGGATTATTTGTGACGAAATTTTCAGTCGCGTTGCAATACACGTTCACGATCCATTTAGTCGCCTGGCGGTTGGTTAAGTAAGAGACACTCGTAAAAGCCTTTGTTTGCCACCATAACTTTGCATAATAATACACACGCTGGCACTCCTGGAAGAATCGTAGAAAAGCGCTATCATTCTAGAAAATTATTTGCTTTGCAGAGGTAAACCGTTAATACTTGCTGCTTAAAATCCTTTACAGCAATTATAATCTCTCTGGAGGATTGTTTCGGTAAAACAGGAAAGGTTTTAATGCGATGATGATTAAGTGGAAAAGTGATTTTAACTTAATGATTAAAACCGAGTTTTAAAGATTCGCTTCATTAATAATTACTTAACGTAGAATGGGCATTAAATAGCTTATAGAGACGTTCTAATAGTTAAATTTTAATCGTGTTTAGTAATAATGCTGTTTGCAAGATTCCGCTTTAAGTAACGAGCCATTACAAAGGCGACTGGGAGGAAAAATGAAGGTGTAGGCACTTTTATTTTGCGCAGAGCGATAAGTATCGAAGGAGAAGAAAGAGTGAGTAGGAAAGAGAGGTATATTCACCGATAAGTCGACAACAGAAAGAAAAAAATAAGCTTGCATCTTTTTTGGTTATTTCCTCGCCATAGCAAGCAAAGTGGCATTCATGCGTGGCGTGTATCGATGGCCATGTTCGTATTGTCAGCAGAGATAGATAGCAATAAGTCCTTCGACTGCAAACTGAACTCTGGCGTCGAGATGGTACTTGCAATGAAAACAATCCATCTCGTTTTATCAAAAAACTAGAAGAACTTTTGAAGAATGGCCAGTAGCGTATCTTGATTTGTAGTTGGAAGTGAAGAATGACTCTGGAGAAAATAAAATGTTTCGTCTATAGAAACCAATAAAAAAATTGTAAACAAACTTTGGAGAGAAAGAGCATTTACTACTTTTCAAATATTGTTCACTAAAATTTTTATCAAAAACATCTTAATTTTTTATCCTTTACTTAATAGCATAAACTTTTTTTTTTTTCATTTTTTCCCTCCATCTTGTGTAACCATTTTAAAAAACCATAAAATAATAAATCTTTTTCCTCTATCAATTTTTATTAAGTAAAAGAATAAAAAAAAATTATATAAAATTAATTTGACATTTTAATAGCTTACAGAGTTAGGAAAAGAAGAAGTCGAACGATTGTTTAGAAAGAATTTAACAAAGTAATGACGGATATTACATAACAAATGATATTTTTTTATTATTTTTTTCAAGTTACACTTTGCGGCTTTCAAGTAATTGCGCTGTATATTGAAATCTGTCAAGGACTATTAGTCAGATAACAGGCTTTCAGTACTATATTTTGAATGACGTGTAGTTAAAGATCCTTTTTGTAACAATTAAAAGGATATTCTTACATTCCTAACGCGACGTGAAAGAATTTTAACACAAAATTTAATTAGATATTGCGACAATCCAACCGAAGAAGAATAATAAAGTTAAAAAAAAGAGCGATAATCCTCTTAGAAAGGTGAATCGTAAAATTTTATTTTACGAAGAAGAAAAATTGCATCGTTTGCAGAACATCTTAGACAGCAAATTAACAAAATTTGCTTATAATAGTTTGGGATATCGAACAAGTAAACGTCTATTATGACAAGTTGTAATGTGGATACATCTAGAATAATAATTGCGGCGATAGACGCCTTCGGACATTAAAAGGATATCACTAAATGATCGCCAAGTAGGTCATTCCCTTTTGCACACGTTAGACACGATAGCAGCATCCATTCTGCTAATTGCTGACAATTAGAACGTTCTGTGTGCTTCACATTCGACACGTAAAGCTGACTTGATGAAGAACAAACCGTAATAAAACCGAAGCCAGATTTACTGACGATATGACCTCTGCAAACTTCGCTTATCTGTTTTAATGATTTATCTTCCCAATCAATAAGACGTACCTTTAATTTTAAAATTTTTTAATGCGAATTTACAAAAGTTTAGAAATTTTCGTTAAGCAGAATGGTAGCAATTAAAGCTTTTAAACAACTCAATGAGTGGCCATTATCCAACAGGGTCTGGACTGTTACGTGGAATGAGAGGGAGAGGAAGCGGATCTTCATCTGTTTCCTTTCTCATCTGTTAAATAATTACTGACAGTGTGAATATAACGTTCTCCGTGCTTGGCAATCAGACGTAACTCTCGTTTCATTATCCATCCATGATAATAACTTAAAAAAAATTATTAAACAAATACGTACAAAAATTCGAGATTCACAAACGTCACTTCTTGTTAGACAAAGAGAGATGTAGCGCGAATGGGAATGTAAAGATGTTCCTATTTTTTTTCCTCTTTTTATCTTGCAAAATTATTCTCATTAAATATTATCAACTTGCGTAATTAACGAAAGAACATTTGTAATAATCAACTTCAGCATGGTAATAATTGAAAAGTTTAATTTTGATTATTTTCGGTAATTTCATTTCACGTCTAGAACGTATACAGGCTTGTATTTTTTAATTTTTTTCATATATTAAAATTCTGACAAGAAAATTCATTTCGAATTGCATTTTTATTATAAAAAAGAATTTTAATTAATTTATTTATTAATTTTTAACGACTTATTTATTTTTTCTTGAGCGGTATAATTATATAACAAGATGGTTATTTATTTTGAGAACGTTGCGTACGAAAAATATCATATTGCAACGAAATATTTATCATCCTTTTTTTCGGTCGGGGGTTGAAAAAAGTGGGTTAACGTGAAGACAGTGAACTATTGGACAAACATTTTTCTCAGGATCATTCTTTCTCGGTGAGTGATTGCTACAGTCAGACAGTTTGATTACGTCCCAATACAGCTTTAACCCTTTTTCTCTTTTTCTTCCTCCTTGTATGTAAGGTCGACAGTATCGGAAGCAGGCATCTTGCCAAGCCAACCTCTTCCAGAATCCTTTCTAATTAAATCGAATTTCTTCTTGTGTGACTTTTTATATATATATATTATTTATTTAAGATCAACAAACGTATCCGAAGAAAGTTATCTTACAAAACTCTGATACTTCTTACAAGTTAGATATGTGGAAAAAGTTTTAACAACGTTTTCTCCACTTGATCAAAACAGAATTTGTTTTCTTTTTTTTCCTAACCTCTAACTTCACAATCGCTTGTAACGTATACAAAATGGCGTAGATTTAATGCTTTAATCACGTTTTAAGCCGCATAATCCTGAACGTGAGCGGATTAGAACTAGGAACTTGCAAAAATCCTTTGTTTTATGTCTTAATGTAGTTTTAGACTCGCATTTTGCATTACGAGTTGCGGCAATATTTCCCAATCAGTGTGTCATGACGAGAATATTGGTGTGCCGCGAAAAATTGTAATAAATGAATGAAAAGATTATTTGCAACATATAAGTCTAATACAAACAATAAAATAATAAATAGGATGAATATTAAACATCCACTGGTATGCACTTTATATACATAAAATTATCAGGTCATTCCAAAAGTAGTGTCTTTTTTATATACTATATTTGTTCAAACATGTTTCAGCTTGTCTAAACATGAATTTTTACACGAGTTTCCATAACGTGTTGGAAGAGTTTTATTGATTCAAACAGAGTAAATATACTTGATTAATTTAGCAAGTGACTTATCTTGTATATCCTATGCTAAACCTTACTTTTAGGATGACCTGATAGCAAGTACCAACAGTGACCAAATTGCGGCTCTTTGGTACTTCAATATGGCTCCATACCATGAAAATCAATAGTTAATATGGAACAAATATCTATTTAATTTAAAAAAATATATTTGTAATTTGTTTATTGTAAAAAATGTAATAAGCATTTATAAGATATAAATGGATGCGAAATATCTGATATATAATAAACAATTTTTGAAACCATTAATTAAGATTACCCGAAAAAAACTGATGCGGCTCTCATTGACCCAAAATTAAACTTATTGCGGCTCACAAGTGTTTGAGATTCTCCTAAGTGGCTGGTAGTGACACGAAATTTGGCCACTCCTGGCATATACGTTGCTCGATGTGACTGAATAACATAAACATCCTGCTATTCGAAAATGTTAGCCTCTTCTAAGTGTGCCCTGATGTAAAATAAGATTGTGAAGCACTGAGTTACGGTATTCAGAAAGCATTCCCGATTCCTATTAACACTTCGAAAAATTTAATTAGAGTTGCCAGTTTGCAGATGCATCCAAGATATTAAGAAGTTAATTTAGTACCTTTTTCCCCCCTACTAAAATTCGAGTTTATGCTGTCTAAAAATAGAGTTCTAAAAATATGATATACAGTAATCCATTTGTTTACTTTTTCGCATTCAGATTTCGAACAACCAATCATTGTTATGGATCGTTATTCTTTTCTCTCGGAAGAGAAGCAAATATAAGAAAAATCCTTCCTGCAGTTTTATCTTCGAATAACTCATGAATGTCATTTATGTTTTTCTTCTTTTCTTCTTCCCTTTTCCCCTTTCCACAACAAAAAATACTGGGAAAATATCGTATATATAGGCCTATATAAATACGAGTAAATCAAAGAGAAGTAGGAATTATATTTTTTTGAATTTTCTGTATGGGAAAAAAGAAGTTGACTTTTAAAAATAATTGTTTTTAATTATTATTGGATAATTTTAGAAGTGCTTGATAATTTTTCCTGTCGTCTAATTTAAGATAATAATCTTTTATCGATAGCTATTCATTCGTCTATAGCTCTTTTCATCTGCTGATTGGATCTAATTACATTAACTGCATCCAATTATTTGAATAATAACATCTTTATTCGCCGATTACCTAATCGTATTCTGCTAACAAGAATTTATAATCTCATTATCTTCATCAAAATATCGTGCGAGTAATTCTTCACTACTTTCTACCATTGCCACAAGAACTTTTTTTTGGCGTGAAAACTGCGAAATTTTACCGTATCTTCGTAACATAAACAGTGTCATTTTAAAAAGACAGATGCTAACTTTCCTAGAAGGAATAGAAGAAGAATCGACTTTTGCAAAATGTTCTTCTCGAGAAATATTTCCTTTGAAGATTTACCCATTAACAGCTTAATATCGTTTTATTTTGATGTCGTTACTCCTCTTTTTTTTGTTTATTTTTTTCGTAGTAGTTTATGGAACGGCTCCATGATAGAATCCGTGCTATCTCGTCTCCAGCCAATCAATATTTCTGTCGTTTGTGGACCAAAACAAAACGGAAAAAAAAAAAAGTCGTTAAACATATATAAAGTAACAGAATGCATTCAACGGAAACGATGCAACAACTGTTATCTTTATTAGTTATCCTTAATCTTATTCTGTTTCTTTCTACCTATTTATTTTCGTCTTTGGTGTGCGAGATCTCATTAAATCCAGCTTCTACTAGTCTGCAAAGGGGAGATCTAAGCATTTTTCTTTAGCTTTTTTTTTGGAATGTCTTACTCTATCTCATTGTTGGCCACCATTAATTTTACGCCCTTGCTATTAATGAAAGTAATGTTCTTTTTCTAAACCCTCACACCATCTACAGAATTCCTCTTTTCCTATTTTTTTTTTCAGTTTGGTTTTGTTCAACGACAGCCGGCGAAAGCTAACGATCCAAAACTGCTGAGTACTTTTTGTCATTACTATTCTGTTTGGTAAATCTTTAAAAACTCCACTATATCAGTCTAAACAAAATTACTTTGTCTCACGAAAATAACGTCATATATATATAAATCTATACAAAATTTATATAAGTGACGAGAAGAAAAAAAAAAAAACAAAGATGGAGAAAACCGAAACATTCAAGAAACCGGAAACGTCTAGTTAAAGTTTCGATACGAGCCTTAATTTTAGCGAAAATAGCTCGTAAAAGTTATGATGCCATTTCCTGCTGAAGCAATCTGAGAAAAGAAGTTTAAAATTGCTATTTAAAGCCAATTTTTATTATTTTTTTTCCTGTACAAAACAATAAAATCGTTAAAAATACCCCCCTCGTTTCTGTAATCGTACAAAACTGAACAATCGAAAGAATAAAAGTAATCAAGACTCTTAAAGGTATTTTTCTGATTCTTAACTATTTTAAATCAAGATTGCACTGATAAAACGGTACAAAATGTTTCTCAATGTCATTTAATACTGACTACAAAATTTCCAGGTAGTAAATTGACTTTATATCACTTTTACGAAGTGTTTTCTAGACACATTTTTACTCACGTATATCGATTGCAGGCTCGTTGAGGTCTTTGAGACAAGTTCAAATTTAAAAAGAAAATAATTCGAGCTTTCACATGCGACTTTATTGATTTTAGGATGGCACTGTTAATAAGAACTAACAACAGAAAATAGAGATAACTGTAGAGTAATAAAAGCGAGCTTTTAATAGAGTTTTTGTTAGCAGTAATGTATATAATTATATAGCTAACGTTACTACAAAAATTGGAGTTGTTGAGCGTTACTGTAGTTGTAATTGGTCTAGTTGTAATTGGCTTGTGTCTTTAGTTAAATGTTATTTTTTTTATATATTTTTTTTAACTCTTCCATCAAATGATTGTCTACTTTTCCTTTTGGTTCGTTATTTTCTCGGTAGATTTCTCGTTGCTAACATGTCACTTTTGGTAATGCGAACCGGCTTCGTTAGCCGATCTTTTTGTTTGTTTCTGACATGTACAGAGAAATGAAGAGGTTTTTCTTTTGCTAAGACAGCTTTTATGAAAGAAAAAGTCGAAAAAAATAATAAAAATACTAGCAAAACAAAATAAACAAGGAGCGAAAAACGGAAACTGATCTGAAAGTATGGAAGAGGGGAAAATACTAATAGTTGAGAAAAAATAAAGTCACCAGTTTGGCTTTTCATTGACAGAACAATTGAATCGACTTTAAATCGATTTAACGAGACGATCAAAGAGGATTAAGGAAGGAAATAGAGGCCGCGAAACCTTAAGACAGATAGAAAACTGATGAGTTGGTTAAAGAAGAGTTGCCCCCTTTACCATTCGTCAATGTCGTGGTTTCTATAGTCGATTCACAAAAACCTGATGCAAGAAGGAGCGAAAGAGGAACTTAAGAGGAAAGGAGATTAAATTAGTCGGATACTTAAAAGTAAATTGGTGTAGAAAATGAAAGATGTCAAAAATTTCTTATAATTAAATTCATTCCATATTTCATCTCGTCGTTTTTAACTTCTAAAGTATCTACTAATGGACTTTTGAGGTTTTAACAGAGGCGTAAAAGAGCACTAGTAGAGAATATAAATTTTTTGCGTTTTGAACAACTGATTGAATCTTTTAAACAGATGTTAGTTAACATTTCACGTAAATTAACATAGACGTTCAGTTGCACGTTGCTCTTGATCTACCTCACTGATTTTAACGTGTAACGCGCCACACGCGTAACTGCCATCAGCAATAAAGAGGTAGTTAGTCAAGCGCTTTATTCGCTTGTTCGCCAGTGTTTTGCACAATTTTTAACGTAACAGAAAGATAAAGAGAATGCGAATCACGAGTGACGCGCGAACGACGTAACGGAGTTCAGTTAAAAATCATTACACAGCTTTAGAAGGGAACGTGATAAACACGCAACCATTAAAACATATTTACTCACGAAACATTTAATTTTTGTTGTCTACACAAAGAGAGAGAGAAAAAAAAAGACAAAATCGAAACAGAATTACTTTTAGAACAATATTTCTTTCGTCTTTTTTTTTTTTTTGTCATGGTAGTAAACGACCTGGCATCGAAAAATTTTCTTGATTGAATTTTTTGGATAGAGAGCGAGAATCCGAAAAAAATCATATTTCACGTCACGAAGTGTTCATTTAAAATGCTGACGTTTTATATTTGATTTATCATTTGTCCATTTTTGTGTGTAAATCTGTTCAGAAAACATTAACAACAAAGAAAAAAAAAAAGGTAACAATTCATTCACATCCATTGATCTTCATGACGTTGCTTGACACCGAAATATCTACCTCATTATAGAACGGAAATTGGGATTTTTTTCGGTTTTCTCCAATTCAACAAATCATTCGAGTCAAATTTTTTAAAAGAAAAAAAAAACCGCATTCATTTCTTTGTTTTCCAATTCATTAAATATTTTAAAAAGTGAAAAACGAGAGTTATAAATGACACGATCATAATTTAACACAGGATGCTGTTAAAAAGGTCGAGAACCGTTATAAATTAATATTTATTGGCTTGTTCACCTGTTAAACTGCAAATCCGTTCACAGAAATGAAGATTTCTTGCATTTTTTTTTTCTTTTTTTCTCCCTTGCAAACTGTTATTGTTAGGAGCTAAGTTCTTGGGTGATTTATAAACCGGTGTGAATTTTTAAAGATATATATTACTTCGGAACGGATATCGGCAGGAATGAATGACAGATACAATGCAGTCATGCAAACAAAGCAGCTGTCTACCCACTTAGTGCAGATGCCTGTAGCGAACGTGACACGATAATGCGAAGACGATGTTCTACTGGATCAATTTTTAATTGCTTAATGGAAGTCGATTGTAGCCATGCGATGGAAATACATCCTTCAATTTCATTGTCAATCGATGTAGTAGTTAATAAGAACTTTAGGTTAAAGGTTACTGAACTCATAATCTACCATTAAATGGTTTCCTTGATTGATGTCGGTTGCCGAGGATGGTTTTTTTTTCTTCTCCAGATTTTATTCGATGTTTATCATCTCGTTTGCCTGGTTATTTATATAAGAATCGAGTAAGTAGGAGGAATAACGTATAATAGATGAGATAGTGAAAGATGAGCTCCCTATGGGATCGTTTTGTATTGAATTTTAATTCAGGTTGAGTAATGGTCACGTAGAAGAATATGTTAGAACGTGATATATCCTGAAGAGTACGAAGAACGTCCTGCTATTCTAGAAGACGTTTTTTTAAAGATAATTTACTTCTTTCCTAAAAATTTATACAATTTTTATTTTTCTTAACAAACAGTTCCGGAACTGTACATGTGTTAAATTATGTAACTAGCGATTTCTTTTTTTTTTCATCCTTGCCCACGTCGGGACCTTGACACGGTTTCTAAGAATTAACAACATTTGGTAGAAGTCTGTTGTCGCTCTAAATATTATTTCGCACAAAATTCCTGGTTATATATATCCTTGATCTGGCAATAATCATAAATCAAAAATAAAAACAGTAATTAAATCTAGAGGGAAATTAAGGATAAGATGTTTCTCTGTTCTTAATGATGATGCGTGTGATAAATTGATACACAAACCGTTCACAGTCTTGCACCGTAAAAAATCATTTTTAAGTGCGTTGACCTTTCGATTGTCATATTACACGATTAAAAACATAAATAGCAATTATATTAATCTATAATTACAATAACTAAAGTAATTATACAAACTTTATACAGTAGTTTTTACTCAAACTTTGTAGATTAAATTTTATCTTGTTGGAGAGAAGATTATGAAGAAAAACAAAAAAAATTTCGTGTCATTTCGGTTCTTAGAATTTTTGTTGTGGAGAAGAGTAATGAAAGTAATAATAACCATCTGGAACACTGTTGCTTTTGTTTTTGCACCCAGTTTATTTGCCAAGAAAGTAACCAATATGTACGAAGAATTCTAATGAAATCATTATTGAGTTACATTAATTTCGAAGTTGCGACTGCTTATAAACATATACATAAAAAGAATAAATGAATAATTCAAGACTCTGTACAGAAATTGCTAAAAAAAAAAGATTCGTGAGAAAATTATATATTTTACTCCGTAGCATTAAAGAAACTTTGGATATTTATAGAAAACACGCGAAAGAAAAACAAATTCCAATCGATTTTTCTACAAAAATAACTATGCTTGACGAACAGTTTCTAAAGAATGCTCTCGTAACTCTTGAATTTTAAAACGATTAACATTGGCACACGTTTTTTTTCGGTAATAAAGATACAAAAAAAATTATCATCTTAATTACTGTAATTATAACCGAAATTTTAACTTAATTATAGCAATTTCTTAAATTTGTTTTACCTGATAAAAAATCAGTCGAGTTCTTTGTAATTATTTTAATCTTCATATTCTTTAGATAACCGATCGAGTAAAATCATGTCAACCAGTTGATAAAGATCAATTATGAAGTCTTAGAGTTAACAAAATCTTAAAATATTTTATTTTTTTTATCTTCTATTCAATGGCAATTTTTAATAATCATCTTCTGATGATGGATGATAATACGTCAGTGATGTAGTTGCTGTATCGAGGCACATTCATTCAATTTTTATGGCTTGTCACTGTCATTATCACCACTTTAACATTGTCAGTATCATCATTTTAGCGAAGGTGATATAGCAAAGTTGCTTGGTCTACCCTCTATGCTGTAATTTATATACGGTATATGTTTTTTTCCGTTTGCTTTTTTTTTCTATTTTGACTTTTTGGTTGAAAGATATGTCACTATAATTAAGTTTATGATGTATCTCGTTCACTTTAATAATGATTGATGGGATAATTTCGTCATCTGATTTTGTTATATCCTGCTTAAGATTTATTCGATGTTAATATTTTAAAACAGATCTAAAATGCAATTAAAAACGCATTAAGATATCACCAAAAATCGTCAAGTTTTCTGAGAGCAAATTTTGGGTCTTTACACTTGTTCGAAATACTGATCTGCTGTGTATATATTTTTACTTTTATAGCTAAGAATCCGTGCTACAGTTTACTATATTTTCACCTTTATTTGCTAAGCATCGTTATAGTATTCTATATTTTCACCTTTATGAAATAATGAACCATTATGATAATGTACATTTTCTTCATTTTCATTGTTTGTTAAAGATCCGCTGTGATATTCTATATCTTGCACTTTTATTTGCTAAGAATCCATTGCAGTAATCTATATTTTCATTTTTATAAGATAAGGATGCAGTAATCCTTTTACACCTTTACGTGTTAAGGATTCGCAACAGTATTCTATATTCTTATCTCTATGAGATAATGATCCATTACGAAAGTCGATACTTTTCTTCTTTGTTTTATTAAGGATTTGCTGCAATATTCTATGTTTTGCACCTTTATATGCTAATAATCTGTTGAGCATATCTATATTTTCTATATTTTCACTTTTATGAGATGAGGATCCGCTGAAGTATTCTTTTATCACCTTTATGAGTTAAGGATCCACTGCAGTAGTCTATGTTTTCACCTTTATGAGATAATGATCCACTGCGATATTCTATATTTTCTTCTTTGTTTATTAAGGATCCGCTGCGGATAGTCTATAGTTTCACGTTTATTTATTAATAATCCATTGTGGTATTCTATATTCTCGTCTTTATGACTTGAGAATTCGCTGCAGTGTTCTATATTATGTAGCTGTATGCGCTAAGCACAACATCCGAAGAGATGCTCATAAAATAAAATTTTCCTGCTAGCTGTGCAAATGCCTATGTTAATCGTTCTTTTCTTCTATTTCTTTAAAAAAAGGAATAGAAGGAAGATTTTAAAATTCTTGTTCTCATTCAATTCGTGTTTCTTGATGAAAAACGGCGAGAGAGATTTACAGCCAGATTGAATGTAAACCATTTCAATGAAACCATTCTTTGTGATTGCATTTAAAACCCCTGAAAATATCTCTGAAAACAGCCTGGTGCTACTATTTCTTCAATATATAATCTACTAGTTACATTCTTTCATTACAAAGAGAGGAACAAATAATAGCTGCGAGTATTTTGAAGTTTTCTAAAAGAAGAAGAAGGGGAAAAAATTGTGATTTATTTTAAAATGGGAATTTTGGTCTACAAAAACTGCAAAATTTATTTGTTTTCCAGAAAATTCTTTCATTCGAATAAAAAAAAAATAACTAAAATTTGCTAAACAAAAGAAACTATCAAACTAAAACTAATTTTCATTTGTATAATTAAAATTACAGTTTAATCTTTAAAAAAATAATAAATATATTAAAAGATTTATTATTTTTTAATCGAAAAATTTGAAACTGTAAACTAGAACAAGATTATTTACAAAACAAAGCAAACAGAGGAAGAAAAAATATTTCATTTTATTATTTTAACTATTTAAAAATTTATTTCTTCGTTGCATTTTTTCGGAAAAATGTGTTTCACTAGCGGATTTCAATAGGATGTATTTTTTTATTATTTTTTTAAATAGAAGAGTTATTTTTTCCGGGATGTAAATAGTCCAAAGTTGCATATGGAGAAATGCTTGAATCATCAAATATTTATGTATTTTCTCAGAGAGTGTGCATCGACTACATCGAACCAACATAAAGAAAATTCTGATAGAAAGCGTGAAAATGCCGAAGATTGGAGAATGACACTTGTCTCTTGGATAGAAATCGTGAACACTCGAGTTGACCTTGAGTGGTTCAGTACATGTTCTTCTTCACCTGACAATTTTTTCCTCTTCTTTTTTTCTATCTAGAATTTTCGAGTATTAAAAAAGGAAATGTCATAGTTTAAATCTATAACCTAAGTTCGATTTTTAAAATTTAATTGGAAACGTGCGAATTTTAGAATAAAAAATTTTTGATTATTATTTAATTTATCTTCAAAAAATATATATTTTTTTTGTGTTTGTTAATAAGTAACACTGTCGTATTGTCAGTCGTACTAATTAGAAGGAAAAGATGAAAAAAAAATTGCTTTATGTTTCACTATAAGTTCCCTTTTGAGTTATAATATTGGAAAAAAGAAATGTAGCCTATTTCTTGTTGGGTTGATTCAATGAAGACCATCTGAGTGGAAATTCTATCTGAAGAACAAAGCAAGAAAAGTGGACAAAAAGCTTTTCTTCCTTTTTTTCCCCTTTTATCTAAGCATATTTATTATCAGAGAACTGTTTACTTTTTTATGTATGGATTTATAAAACTGAATGGCAACTGTTTCATTTTTTTTACTCTTCGAATGTAAGAATACTACATGCCGATTCTTGAGGGAAAAAAAATACATATCTATTTTTCTGTAATAAACGTAACAGTAATAACTCGCAAGTAATGCAAAGGAAAAAAAATCAGTCTTTATGATTTATTTATTAGTTTGTTCGGCGAAATTTAATCAAAACGAGATTAGTCATCGGTTATAGCACTTTTTTTTTGCTGGATATATATATATATATATATTGTATAGCTTTGTAGAAGAGTACGTTCATCCATCATCTGCCATTCTTTTTCCCCGCAATTCAAAGTCACTTCCGGACCAGACGTAAACACTCGAAAAATGTTATTATCACCATCTGTCGAGCGATGGCTGTGTCACTAGATTGTCGCCAAACACGAATTTGTCGCAGCTGGTTGCTCTTGTTTAAAAACTACGCTTCTAAAAAGAATTATATTATTATTATTAAAGAAATGTTTATCTCTTCCATCCCTTTTTCGATTTTCTTTTAACCATTTTAAATCGACAGAACGGAAATAACATAAATTTATAATGACATCTATCTAATTAGTAACTCACAAGATGTTTGTCGCGTATTGAGAAAGGAGAATTGTTAGTATTTTTGAGATAGGAAAACAACTTTTCTCGACTGTTATTGCATTCAATCCTACGAATTATGGCAAAGATGGTGTGCCAATATTTGTTGTTGTCTCCGTCTCTGTCTTGTAGCAAATAAGAAGAGCATAAGGTCGTCACCTTTAACGTCCAGACAGTTTACAACCCATGATCGCATATATAGCTGTCTGTTCCATATCCGTTTCCTTCAAAGTAAACAGTAAAATCTAGTAAATTATAAACGCGTTTATATTCATTACTTCACGCGTGATAACTTCCATAGTAATTATTAAAATATATTTTGACCGAAATTTCAAATTTAGATTATTCCATAACAAGCTAATAAGTTTAGTCAGTGGAATGTTTAAAGATGGAGAGGAACTATTAAAGTGCTTTGAATTTTACAGTATCAATAAACATTAGCCGCTTATCTAAACCCAATACGAACTGCTGTTTAGAATGCTATTGAGTGAGAGAACACTCGTGTTGACATACGCATCGAACATCTATTTGGTTTACGCTCTCTACAATATTGCACATCCCTTCCGGATACAAACACGTCAATCAAAATCCAAACGATGACTGAGCCGTTTTCGGCCGGCTCTCTCTCTCATAATTTATCAAATTCATTTAAAGAGTTTAATCGAAAAATCGCATTTTATTGGCATTCTTGTACGAAAATTGGAAAAAGTTTCTGTCACAATTCTCCAAACTGTCATTTGTCATTGAAGATTTTGTGTGGGGAGAGACGAAGTGTTCTTCTACTCTCTCTCTCTCTCTCTCTCTCTCTCTCTCTCTTTTTTTTTTTTTTTTTTATTTTAATTTCAAATTGTAAGAACACATGTTCTATTTACATTCTTTACAAGTTAATGTAAACGCTGATGATGATCTAGCTGATAGACAGAAAGTACTTCGTTATTTTGAAATAAGTTTTGAAGTCACTACTGCCATTAGTGCTCTATATTAGTTATTATTATAATAAAATTATCCACTCATTGGCTAAATATTAATGTATATTTACCAAAAAATCATATATAAAACTTTAAATGCTAATCTATATACTAAGAGTTTGCCAGTAAGTAAATGTCATGTGATATCAGAGCACTCAAACAATATTTTTTTTTTTTTTTTTTATTAGTGTATCAGAGCACTCAAACAATTTTTTTTTTTTTTTTATGATTAGTTATTTCTATAGATGTAAATATTTAATGCAGTTAACAGAAAAATTTTAATTTTTCAATAATGCAGTAAAAATATTAAATTTTGTAACACAAAGCAAATTAAATGATGATAAAACAGCACTGTTTTGACAGTTGGGACAAATAGAATAACAAACTTTATTCACTGTTTGTCTCAATTGCCAAAATAAGATCGGAAGAGCGTCGTGTAGGGAAAGAGTGTAGATCTCGGTGGTCGCCGTATCATTAAAAAAAAACAAAAAAAAAAATTTATTTATAAATAATAAAATTAAATAAATTTAAAAAATTTTTTTTCTTCTTCTTTTCAGTAATTTATTTTTACTCAAATTATTTTCTATTTTATTACTGAAATAATGAAAAACTTTTATTTTTAAGGATGAAATTCTGAATTTAATATTGAAAATGATCCAAATACAAAATGTCTAAACATGCAAAAATGAATACTTCAGTCTTCTTAGAGAATATTCAATAAATACTAGCTTCTGGTTGATTGACAAAAGACAACTCTTAGTATACATATTTTAATTGAATAATTATTGCTTTCAGAACAAAATATTGGATTTTATTCTGAAAGCAATTATTATACAATTATTTGCCAATATTTCAAATATAATTTAATTTTCTGATAAATAGGGAATTGATATTACCAAAAACTTTAAATTAGTAAGATAACTATTGCACAAATTGATGAATGGATAATACTCCTAAGATTAAAATAAAGTATTTAAATAATGCCATAGTTAAAAATATGCCACAACTGTTGGAAAGATAAACTTCTACTATTCATATTACTATTTTTTACTTTTGAAAAAAATATACAGAGTGAAGAAAAACTTTGTCATAAAATTTTGTGTACTGATAGGGGACCTCGAAAAAATGTATAATGAACATATAATCTAAATGGCACTGTTTTCGAGTTATAACCCTTTAAAGCTAGCCAATCACCATTGAGTACAAAGCATCGCGATGCATCGTGTTGCCAAGATGCGTCGCTCGCCTTCTTACTACCCGGTAGTAAGTAAAAGAGTGATTCAATGCAAAGCATCTTGGCAATGCGACATGTCATGACGCTTTGTGTACTCGCGTCACGATGCATCGTGTTGCCAAGATGTGTCGCTCGCCTTCTTACTACCCGGTAGTAAGTAAGAGAGTGATTCAATGCAAAGCATCTTGGCAATGCGACATGTCATGACGCTTTGTGTACTCGATGGTAGGGCTTGCAAATTAGTTTTATAAAACCAGTTAAATCCGGCTTTCACATGGAGTTGTTAAAACCGAAAATGTTTTTTAAAACCAGATTCGAATATTTTTTTACTTGGTTCTCAAATGTAGTTTTTGTTATGCACAGTTTCTTTTGGTTGTTTTTGTTAACTGCTTTATATTTTAAGCACCTAGTTTCTTCATTTAGACTGTTTATTCAGTGCTTGCCAGCAGAACTGGTGGAAGTGGGTGTGCAGATTGTGCACCACACAAAGGTGCTAAACTATAGAGGGCACCAAAAAATGATTGGAGAAAATTCACGACAAAAAAATTATTAATTTTTTTAAAAGTAATTAATATTTTTACATTATAGAAACAAAGTTGCTTTGTTGGCAACAAGTGTCCAATCTTAGAGTTTTTGATCATTGGTCTCTTTAACACAAAAATAAGGTCAAGTCTATCAGGAAAAATGCTTAATATACTGTGATTTTTAAGCAATCATTTTCAGAAAAAAGCTGAGCAATAAATAGTAATTTCCTCAAGCTGTTTTTTCCACATTATTTTTAATTTATTTATTATTATAGGGCTTATTTTTTGTTTACTATATGATAGGATAGTTTTTATTCAAAGGATTTGAATACAATTTGTAATTTTGTATAATCTCAAGCTGCTTACTTTTTTGGAGCATTTAATTTTTTTTTATTTTTACTATAAGAGGTGATTAGATTTAGTTTAAAAGATTTAATTATATTTTGTACACCCTACCTAAGTTGAAATAAAGGACTGAGCTATAAGCATTTAATTATTTTTAAGTCTGAGAAAATCAGTTTTAAAACCAGTTTAAAGAGTAAACTTCGGTTAAACTCTGTTTTGAAATTTCTCAGTTTTGTGCAAGCCCTACTTGATGGTGATTAGCTAGCTTTAAAGGGACTGTTTTTAACTAGAAAACAGTGCCATTTAGACCATATGTTCATTAGATATTTTCGACTTATTTCAAGGTCCCCTATCAATACACAAAAGTTTACGACAAAGTTTTTCTTCACCCTGAATAGACTATATAATAGCACTTAAACAGGTAGGATAAAATTACTCAGTAAAATTTATTTGGTACAAATTTAAATCCTTACTGATAAGATTTGAAAGTTATCTGAACTTTCATTTTGACTAATTATACATGTAACTTTTATTTATCAACACAATAATTTTATGAATATAATGTATGTTAAGAAAGATATAAAATACTTTAAGTACTAAGTCATCATCATTTTTGTAATATTTGGAGAATCTATCAATTTACAAAAACAATGTTTTTTGAAAATTAAATTGAAAATTTGCAAAATTAAAATATACCTTCTATTAACACTTTGCAAGCTATAGAAAAATTTAGGGTTCACTAGATGATAATATGACCTTAAGATATGTTTTCTTTTCCTTTTAATTTTATAGAAGTAAAATTGTGTAATTTGATAACAAGAATTGGTTCATGCAGAAAATTAACATCTGATTGATTGACATTCTAATTAGAAAAATTTTATATATATATATATATATAGACAGATATAAATTCATATTTCTTTCATCAGCAATTGAAAAATTCGTTTATTTTATATTTTTCCACTTTCTTAGTTTTATTATTTCTTATATTATTTTATTTTATGTCTCCAAAGATTTCAGAATTTATAAATGAGGAAAATATGAAAATTATGATCGTTTTTTTAAAGCAGAAACTTAGTTTTAGAATATAGATCTGATACAAAAAATTAAAAATTAAATTACAAAATAAAATTATTGTCATAGCAATTTAGTGGACAACTAATAAACAAATTTTTTGACTCATTCAAAATTCTAAATCTGAAATTACTTTTTACATTTATTTTATTTAATTTTTAAAATTAAAGAGGATAAATTGTTTTATCTTCCAGATTCGCATCAGGAAAACTTATTATTAGTTATTGGAAAAAATTCTATAAATGAAGTTAACTTTCTCTTAAATGAGAGTTAAAATGGTTTAAAAAAAAATCAATGATAAAAGTTATTAAATTCGAATAAATTGGAAAAATTTTTATTTGGAAATTCGTTCGATGAAAACAAAATAATAATAATATATAAATGAATTTCTTGTTTAAAAATAAATTATCATTTTAATAAATAAATAATTCAGAATATAGAATTCATATTTAGGAAAAAAATTATTATTTTTAACAAATAAATAATTTAGAATATAGAATTTGTATTTAATGATTACTTTGATGATTTCTCCAAATCGACGTCATCCTATAAATCCATTAATTTTCGATATAATTATTTGGATCATGAATAAAAAATAATAACAACTCGTTTAGTAATCAATTTTCTTTTATATGATTTTATAGATAAACATCCAGCATCGGAATTACTACTATATCATTTTAATATATGATAAAATAATTAGCATATCGTTTTTATATACACCTAGATCATATTTCTTTCATCAGCAATTGAAAAATTCGTTTATTTTATATTTTTCCACTTTCTTAAATTTTTCTTTTTTATATAGGTGATATTTAAATATTTTTTTTTTATTTTTCGTATTTTGGTTGTATTTTCGACCTTTAAGCTATTTACGAATATTAGGAAAAGAAAGATGCCAAAGAATTTATATAGATATATTTAATAATTTTTACATTAGAAAATCAGCTGTTTCCAATTTTGATTTCTCCTCCCGAAAATAATATAATATGCATATAAAAATCAGAAATAAGGTGAACAGGAAGATGTAACTTTACAGATTTATTTATACACCTTGATAAAAATACAGGAAATATTAATATAATGCTATGTGAACATTACGTATATATATAACTTATCTCTTGATTCTGGGTTTGAATTTAGTTTTTAAAATATATCATTTAAAAAATATTATTCTTAAAAGAAAATATTATAATTTTAAACTTATTTATTACTTATATTTCTTAATATAAAATTCGCCAATCTTATATTTATATCAGAGTATCAAAAATTTGATATTATTTTCAAAAACTGACAAGATTTCTGAGAATAATTAATTTAGAACGTATACAATTCAACTTTTGAATATAATTTCAGATAAAATATTGATATAATTAAAAATAAATAAGAAACTTTTAAATTTTACTATTTAACGTAGAAAATAATTTTAATTAATCATCGAGAGATTGTTTCTTAAGTAGATATTTTATTTGTCAACAGAAATTTTATCAGGAATCGAATAAAAGTCTTTTTTTTTTTTTTTTATTTTCTACTCCTATCAATTGAAGAAAAACTTCCATTGCATGATTAATTTTGATTTTTTTTTTTTTTTTTTTAATTTTAAAGTTGAATATCAAAAATAAATTTTTAATTTTGCTACCATTACTGTTTGATCAACTGATCAATAATTTAAATCAAAAGCTTTAATGACATAAAATTTTCTATGTTGTACAGTAAGGCCCCACTTAACGCTGTTTTTTTCGAAATCTATATTTTTTATTGATTCACTTTAGCGCGGATTTTCAAACCGTTATACTCACATAAATCCGAAATCACACTAATTTATTACTTTGATACTTCTATGCCGTCTCGCAATGCGTTTGATATCCGTTCAGTGCAGTACATACGAGTCTACTGCAGTCACAGTTCACATTTATGATCGTTCATCAACGTTATTTTACAGTTAAAGTTTAGCCACTATTATGGAAATTATGGATTAGTTTATACAAAATTATCCAAATTTTTATAGATGTTCAAAGGCAAGACGAATTGTCACGGATGCGATGTCTCGCTATCTACAGTCGCTTGCTGAACAAAAGAGGAAAAAAAAAAAACGATTTTCCTCTTCTCGGATCAAAAAAATGCATATTATATGTGCATTTTTTTGATCCGAGTTTCATTTGTTTCGAAAACTTATTGGAAATATTATTCACGGACGAAAATGAATTTAGTACTTTTCTTAAACATAAAATGTATTTTATTTACAGTATATTGAGTGATAAACTATTTTAAACGTTTTTATAGGAGGACAATTAGTCAATTTTACAGCAAAATTTTAAATTATCCGATTAGGAATAATGTAGAAATTTAAATTAATAATAATATGAATAGCCAAATTTATATACAGTCATAGCCCGAGTTATGGCGCTTTGGACTTATGTACAGTACATTTTGAATTGTCACCAAAATTTCAACAGTAATAATAATATGAATAGCCAAATTTATATACAGTCATAGTCCGAGTTATGGCGCTTTGGACTTATGTACAGTACATTTTGAATTGTCACCAAAATTTCACTGTATAATTTGGTTGCTTCTTTAGCAGCATACTTTTGGAAAAAAATGCTTTCTTTTTTAGATCTACATTATTTCTTTTAGTTATGAATATTTCATTTATGTTAGTTATGCTTGTACATGGCAATTGCAGTATATTATATGCATTGATAATTGAGAGGAAAATAAAGATTATGCTTCGACTTATGAACATTTTCGAATTACAGCATCATTCTGGAACCTGAGGGAACATAACTCCGAGGTATGCTTGTATTATAATTTACACGAATTATTCCCGAAAACAAATATATATATATAAACTTTTCTCACTACGTTAGTAATATTGATCCTATATCGATCATTTCCGAAATCTGATTCTGTAGTGGTTCATAATAATATGCACGAATTTCAGTTTTAAATAAAATTTATACGTATCTATGCAAGTTATTGTGTAAGCAATCGTAATCTTAATTCATAAAAAGACTCATTGCTTCTTGTTAGATGAAGTTCTGTCTAAAAATAGCAGCACAAATCAAGCAAAATATGCTCTTAAGTACCGATTATACCATGTTTATTCTACTGTTTTATTGTAATTTAGAACGAAAATGATAGGAAAAGTGAACTTCAACGAATGATTTTTTATCAAGTTAATTTACATTAACATCCTTCCCTTAAAATTTCCCAGTATTACATTTTAATCCAGGGAATCATAGATATAAATTTTTTAATGTGTAGTATAGAAAAAAAAAAATTGAACGTTAAAAACTCATTGCTTCTTGTTAGATGAAGTTCTGTCTAAAAATATGCTCTTAAGTACCGATTATACCATGTTTATTCTACTGTTTTATTGTAATTTAGAACGAAAATGATAGGAAAAGTGAACTTCAACGAATGATTTTTTATCAAGTTAATTTACATTAACATCCTTCCCTTAAAATTTCCCAGTATTACATTTTAATCCAGGGAATCATAGATATAAATTTTTTAATGTGTAGTATAGAAAAAAAAAAATTGAACGTTTGTAATATTTAGAGATCTAAAACACAGTTATTACTGAAAGTTGCTTACAGGACAACACAATATTGAAAGAACTGTTTAAAGGGAGAAAGCAATCTTGAAAAGTCACACCTTAGCATTCAAGTTATCCTTGTTTACAACAATAACTCCGTTTTACAGGAGAATAAAATTTGAAAAAAATAGGTATATTCTATAAATACAGTTAAGTTTACTTAATTTATTATATGAATTTAATTGTGTTTTATTGTATCTTATTTATCGAATTATGACAATTTTAAGATTACGTAAAACGTACAATTGCTAAAAAGGTTTATGGAAGTAAACTGGCTTGAAAAATGGCGGGGTCTTGTATGTTTGACATAGTAGTTTGATTAGCATGTTGATTGTCTAATATATTGTTTTACGTGTGGCATTCTTCCAAAGGTCTGCAATTAATAATGCCAAAAAGAATTTTAACTAATTCCAATCTTGTCCCACATGATCAGATTTCTACTACCATATTTTTACCAGTTAACTACTGTTGGCATAACTCGGTACTGTACATTCTAAAAATGAATAAAATAACATTCAAACATTGGATAAAATCAATTACTAGAACTCACGTCAAAAAAAGTCACTCACTCACCTTATGTACTTTATATTGATATATGTTTTAAACTACTCAGAAGCTTTAGTAAAAATTAATTTGTGGAACTACAAAAATTGTAAACTGCATAAAAATATACATCTGGATTATTTTATTGTGAAATATTTTATTTATAATTGTGATGAAATACGTAAAATTTGAAATTTTCACTTCAAATATAATTTAAACAATAAATAATTTATTTAAGTAAAAACAAAGATATTATGATCAAATTTTAATATTAAAGAAAGACAGAAAATAGTCATCTT
Source organism: Olivierus martensii (assembly GCA_000484575.1). NCBI lineage: Eukaryota > Metazoa > Arthropoda > Arachnida > Scorpiones > Buthidae > Olivierus > Olivierus martensii. The sequence continues at coordinate 59,374 of AYEL01083722.1, forward strand.
TGGGAACTTGGAAAAATTCATAAAATTAAATACTTATCTTCTAATGCAATTAATGTGAATAGAGAGCGCATAAATTTTAGTGTAGCTATTGAATTTGATTCTAAGCGTTATGAAAACAGCTGAAAGTTATGACTCCAATATTGACAGAGCCTATTGATATGTCGAACATGTTTGTGCAGTAGTGATTAATGTGTTTAATCACATGTCTATTGGACTGCACATAGCAGATATTGATAATAAAATTCTTCTATTATACTGATCCTGATTTTCATTACATAGGCCTACTAAAGATTTCACTGTCTCTTCAATTTGAAAGTTGAAGAGTCAATGAAATTTTCTGTAGTAGGTTTGCCATTTTCTTAACAGCTTTTCAATTTATTTCCTCAGATAAAGCTATTTAAGTTTTGAATTCACTTTTATAAAATATTAATCTAAGTAAAGAATTTTTTATATCAACTATCTTTTTATTTTAAATAATAAACAACAATACTTATCTTTTTATTTTAAATGTTTTTATTAAAATTTAGTATATATTTCTGCAGTTTTATTTATACCCACATTCAGCATTACTTTTCTATTGAGTTCATTTTAGAACAGGGGTGTCCAACCTTTTGTCTTTCTTGGGCCACATTTGAAGAAAAAAAATTGTCTCGGGCCGCACATAAAATACATTAATTCTAACGATAGTTGTTAAGCAAAAACGTTAGTAAATAATGTACAATATATGATATCCACCATGACAAATAAGCAAAAATGCACATAATAATCTTTGACTCTTCATTCAGAAATTTTTTAAAATCATTGAGCAGGTCAAGAAATTTTAGTCACTGAAATAAGAAATATTTTAGAAAATAGAAATAGGAAATGTAGACAGGTACTGTATTTGAATAATAAAAATTTCTATAACTTCATTAAATACATAAAAATCTCAATGTTTTAAGAAAGTTTACGATTTTATGCTGGGCCGCGGGTTGGACAGCCCTGTTTTAGAACTTCTTATTAAAAATGACTTTTCTTCCAATACTAAATTTTGACTAGTAAGTTTTTAGTGAACGAAAGTTTTTAATCAATAAATGTTTTTATTGATATAAGCCTATTTTATATTCTTTTATATAATTTAAAAATGAAAGTTTTAATAAATAAAATCAGCATTAGGAAAAATTGTCTGTTATTTAAAAACATGGTGAGAATTTTATAAATAAATCTGTTGATTAAGATAAAGAGATAAATTTATAAAATAGCATTTAAAATCTAAAAATTATCATTTACTACTTTTTAATATATTTCAAAATCGCCATCACATGTCATAATTTATCTGTTGAATATTATAAAAATCTACTAAATAGTTCCATAGTTATAACAAATCAACATCAGAAGATTGAATATCGGAAACTGCATCAGATATAGGAGAAATTTGAGAGTTTAAAAGGAATTTAAAGATCGGAAGAGCGGTTCAGCAGGAATGCCGAGACCGATATCGTATGCCGTCTTCTGCTTGAAAAAAAAAAAATAGTTGATACTGTTGGTTTAAATGTTTTTGCGTCAACGTTTCTTCAATAATGGAATATCAGCATTAAATTTCATAGAAAATAAGTCTGGTTCTATAATTAGGTGAACTTAGGGCCCTTAGAAATCTCCGATGAATAATCCTATTAATTGTGAAGTTTTTAATACGACAGTTTTGTTATAAGACAGCAGCAGTTGAAAAATTTTTAAGTATACAATATTTTTTTTATAATTTTTATATATATTGCGTCGCTCACCTTCTTACTACTCGGTAGTAGGTAGGAGAGCGACGTAATGCGACGCGACGCGTCGTGACGCTTTGTGTACTCGATGGTGATTGGCTAGCTTTAAAGGGTTATAACTCGAAAACGGGGTGCGATTTAGATTATATATTCATTAGACATTTTCGACTTATTTAGAACCCCGCTATCAGTACACAAAATTTTACGACTAAGTTTTTCTTCACCCTGTATATAATATAATTTTTTAACGTGAAATAAGTGACATGTGATATACTCATTTTTAAGAAATTTTAGTGGTCATAATAGTATATAAATAATTATACATTTATCAAGTTAGCTTATTTTTATTGCAGCTTTAATTATAAAATTCCAATTAACAGTTTTACATGCACTTATAATAATGGTGTCACTACAGAGGTGCTGGGGGTGCGGTTCGTTCCGGGTGATATCCAGTGTTTTCAAACGTATGTTAAAAAATTACATTTTTGCCAATTTTGCAACTGTAAGCCCTCTTTAAAATAGTCATTTCTTGTTTATTGAGAAACTTGTAAGGCAGGGGTTTCCAAAGTTTTGTCTAGGTGGGCCAAATTGTAAATTCCAAAATATTTGGCGGGCCAAAAGTGTTATGGAAAAATCTGTTCAAATCGATAAAAAGTTAGACGCAAGGAAAAGATTTATACTAATTTTATAGCATAATCTTCTTTATGAGCAGAGGCGGACCGCTAATTTTGGGGACCCTGGGCTAACAGCGTTTGGAGGCCTACTAAATTAACCTAGCGATGAGAGTTGCGTAAACTTCTTTATGAGCAGAGGCGGACCGCTAATTTTGGGGGCCCTGGGCTAACAGCGTTTGGAGGCCTACTAAATTAACCTAGCGATGAGAGTTGCGTAAAACTAACACGCTTTAGAGGAGCTAGATTTGCACACAAATGACAAGATTCGAGTTTACTTGTCGCGAGTTTTCGCGACGCTGCGCTTATATATAAAATATACCATCCAGGAACAATAATGTGGCGACGCATGAGCGGCTATGCGGCGCGACGATTTGACTTCGGTACGTTGCGCTACTGATAGATTATGAAAACTCGCGACAGGTAATCTCGAATCCTGCCAGGAAAATTTTGTATAATTTACTTTTTCTTAAATTTTTTATTTAAATTGTTTTTTTTTTTTTACTTTTTAAAGCGAAGATTTGATTGAACAGGAACTCTTTTATTGAACGGGGCCCTGAGCTTGCAGCCCATAAAGACCATGCCTAAATCCTCCCCCTGTTTATGACAATAATTACCTTTTGTTACAAACTGTTTAAAATAACACATTTCAAAAATAATTAAAAAAATAACTTAAATGGAAATAAAAAACGAAAAATATAAAAAATTCATCAATCTGAAGTGAATGAAAAAATATAGTAAATTCATCAATCTGAAGTGAATGACTTGTGTAGTTGCTTTCTTTTAATAATATAATTGAGCCTTGATTCAAGTCGGTTGAATGTATTCTTAACACCGCTTGTAAAAGTTCATCAGTTAATTTTGATCTCAATTTGGACTTATTAATACTCGTGATTGAGAAAGTTTTTTCGCATATATAAGTGCTTCCAAATAATGAAAACGTATTTGGAAGCACTTATACATATATTTTTTTAACTGAACAATTTTTATTTATATGATAAAATTTATTTATTTTTTGTAAAAATGTAAATTATCTGTATGAATTCAAGATGGCGGTTGATTTGACATCGCGGCCCGCATTTCTAGGGTGTGAGGGCCGCACTTTGGGAACCCCTGTTGTAGAAGATAATATTGTTAGTTAGTCACATGAGTGTAGTAATAGATTGAAGTTGTGCTACGTAAATTTCGTATTTTGAGCAAGATAAAAAAAAATTAGTATGCGAAAAATTAATGTTATGATAATACTATTTGAGTGATACTGTTAATATTACAGTTTATAATTTATTATTGACTATTTGGTTTTGTATTAAACTGCTATGCTTTCTAACGACCAAACATTTTATATAATATTGAGGGAGAAGGTGATACCATGAATTACCGCACCGGGTGACAGTAATGATAGGAACGACACTGACTTATAAGTATAGAGTATACTAATAAAACTATACATTATACTATAAATAGCGATATAATAAAATCTTGTGCCTCAATATTATATAATATTGAGGGAGAAGGGGTGATACCATGAATTACCGCACCGTGTGACAGTAATGATAGGAACGACACTGACTTATAAGTATAAAGTATTTTTAAATTTTTATATTGCCTATAAATACTAATAAAACTATACATTATACTATAAATAGCGATATAATAAAATCTTGTGCCTCATGTAATACGCATTATCAAAAGAAACATAGGCTCCTCTTTCTTATAAAAGCATCTACATCCATATGTGTGACCTTATCTTCCTTTTCTGAGAATTACATTATTTTCTCCCACTAACATTCCTTTTTAAGACATTCTTTCAATATCAAATAAATAAAAACTTATACAACAAAAGTAAAATATACAACGTATTATTTGTCACAAAGCGAACCATTCCAGTCATCTGCACATGCGCAGAAAGTTTTCTTGTCAAAAATACAGGGAAAGTCATAAAAACAAAATAAAATACATGATTTTGTGTCAACAAATGATTCCACTTTCCATTTTGAACTATTTGTCACAAAGCGAACCAGTCCAGTCATCTGCACATGCGCAGAAAGTTTCTTGTCAAAAATACAGGGAAAGTCGTAAAAACAAAATAAAATACATGATTTTGTGTCAACAAATGATTCCACTTTCCATTTTGAAGAATACTAAATGACAGGACGAAACACAGGATGCTCACCTCTGCGGAGGGGTCAGCCGGATTGTGAGGACGGGGATCGACGGGTCTGGCGGACCCCATAATAAAACATTTTCAAGGGATGGGACCCGAGACTCGAACTCAGGTTCTCTACAGTGGAAAGCCGAAGCGTTTCCACGCGGCCAATCCGGCCCAAGACGAGGTGTTTAGAACCCGATAGCCAAAAATCTGTTGGGCCAAACTCCGCTAAATTTGGTGTTCATACTTTCCAGACTATGAGAATTCGATTTCGTAAAAAAAATAAATAGTTCCGAAATGGACCATCAGAGGAAAAATGCCGCTGTACGCGGAGTTATTATATAAATTCACACTCACAAACCCAAAATTATGCAAATTTCAGTCAACTGACATCATCAGATTCGCAGATGTAAGCCGGTAGAAATGGCGAAGGTCTGATACCAGGTGAGCCATACCCTCCATATAAACAGGAAGAAGAAGAAGAAGTAGGTCTGATACGACCTACTAAACGTTGATGTGATCACTACTTTACCCAAATATCATCAGATTCGCAGATATAAGCCTGTAGAAATGGCGTAGGTCTGATACCAGGTGGGCCATACCCTCCATATAAACAGGAAGAAGAAGTAGGTCTGATACGACCTACTAAACGTTGATGTGATCACTACTTTACCCAATACTCTACGTGATCGCGCTTTGCTCGTAAAGCTTTATTACCAAAATAATTGTAATCCTTCTATTGCCGTCGGTTATTCCAGACAGCGAAGGGCTTAAGAAAAGGCCTCATGACTATTACCAATTTGCAAAAAATGATCTCACTCTTCGAGAAAACTTGATCTTTACAAGTGCAACTAGGACGAGGACTCACCCTCATATCAAATAAAGAACTTGAACGTTACAACTGCCGTAGTGGAAGCTACAGATGTGCACACGGAAGTAGCAGTGCTGGAGTAATATCCAGGCAACTCGCTATGCCATATTCAACTGTGTGGAAAAACTTGCGCAAAGTGCTGAAGTTTTCCCTTACAAGATGACCAAGTCCAATGACTGCTTCCAAATGATTTGGAAAATTGCTTGCACTTTTCTCATTTGTTCCTAGCTCGGATGGAAGTGGACAATGCATGGATTTGAAACATCGTATAGAGCGATGAAACTCATTTTATCTCAATGCTCTATTGTCAGTTTGAACTACTAAGTAGCTTACTCTTATACGTTTGAGCAGATTCCCTTGTATCCACTGAAAGTCACGTTGTCAGTTTGGACTACTAAGTAGCTTACTCTTATACGTTTGAGCAGATTCCCTTGTATCCACTGAAAGTCAAAGTATGGTGTGGCTTTACTGCCTTATTCATAATTGGTCCCTACTTTTTCGAAGAATCCAAATCAACAGGACCAGTGACTTGTTCTATCATTGCAGGGATGTATCAACAAATGTTATTCATTTTCGTTATAGTACAACTTCAAACAGCGTGGATGTCTCCACACCACTGGATGGAAAACCTTCTCACATTGACAGTGCAGCAAGTCTTACGACAGCATTTCACTGAAGATCGAATAATTAGTCGAGCATTCTCTAAGAAGTAGCAACCCATTCGCTTGATCTCATTTCATGTGATTTTTGGTTGTGAGGGTATTAAAAACCTTGGCTTGTTTAAGACAGGTGGACAGTTTAGCAATTTTCAAGGACCAAATAATAAGTCTGTGGATATTTGTTGCATTCGGCAGTGGAAAATGATGTTCATAGAATGCAATTTTTGGAAAATGTGGGAAGGAAACATATTGAATTGTATTTGTAATTGAATCAGAATATAATCTACTGTCAACTGTGATCATTTGTTTTCTTTATTACGTCTTCTTAATTCCACGCAGTGGCATTTTCCCCCTGGTGGCGCATTTCGGAACTATTTATGTCCTTTACCGGAAACTAATTCCCATAATCTGGAAAGTATGTACACCAAATTTAGCCGAGTTTGGAACAACGGATTCTTAGCTATTATCAAATAATTTCTCTTTAATTATGGCCACCCTATATATTGTTCGCCTTGAATAATTCAATAAAGCATATGATTAATCACATTAATTACTGTTATAAACATGTTTGAATATCAATATTCAATCATAAATATTATATGGTTTAACAATTAAAATTATCAACATTGAAAATATTACATCAAAGGATAAAATACAGTAAACTCCCATATAACGCGCTCTCTTATAACACGAATTCGTATAAAGCGACGAAAAAATTGCGACAGTACTCATATAACGCTATAAACAATCCCGTATAACGCATAGGATAAATTTTTTTTAACGTTACATACCATTACTTATAATATCCATTGATTATAATAAAGACCATACGATGTTTATTTTGTTTCCATGACAACTTTAACAACTTTTTCGTCGAATTATACGAATCCGGATTTTCGGAGTCTGTGTTATTCGAGATCTACTTGTATATAATATTTTTTAAAATTTAGTTACTGTATTATGTTTTGTTTTTTTTTTCTTTATTAAAAGCAACCTTCTTTAAAACCAGTTAATTAACACTCTGCATACAATAAAATCATATTTGAAACTAAAGCACATCACATTAGCTCATTTGTTTCCAAACTTTTTGTGCCTGCGCCCCCTTTTTTCATAAAAAATTGGTACTCTCCCTTATTTTGATAACTTAACAATCTGCATACAATAAAATCGTATTTGAAACTAAAGCACATCACATTAGCTCATTGGTTTCCAAACGTTTTGTGCCTGCGCCCCCTTTTTTCATAAAAAATTGGTACTCTCCCTTATTTTGTTAACATTAATTTTATAAATATTTTCTACTTATAATTTAATACTACAAAACAATATACCATATTTTGTATAAATAAAGTTCTTATACATAAAAGATATATATTTATTATTGTGTAATAATTTTTAATACATTAAACAAACTTACAAAAAAACCAAAAAATAGGATACGTGTTTAATACAACATAGTATTAACGCGATGGTGGGCTCGTTTTTCAGCACAAATTCTCTCAAATCGGGTGTAATGGAAGATATCGCTACTCGCAATTCTTTTATAATCAGTAAACGAGATTTTGTCTTTAAAATAACTATAACAGAAAATTTCTGGATACATGGATAGAGGTACTATATTTATACAGTGGCAGATTAAGCGATAAGAGGACTAAGCGGCCTCGTAGGGCCCCGGAATACCAAAGGGTCCCGAGGTCTTAAATGTCTTTTCATTACGGTTCGAGGAAAATTACGTTTTTTGTATATTGTTGTCCAAATATCATAATAATAACATTGATGTCTGTACTTTTGAAGATGAATTTGACCATTTTTTAATATTTCTAAAAGAAAACGAGGATACGTAACAGAAAATTTCTGGATACATGGATAGAGGTACTATATTTATACAGTGGCAGATTAAGCGATAAGAGGACTAAGCGGCCTCGTAGGGCCCCGGAATACCAAAGGGTCCCGAGGTCTTAAATGTCTTTTCATTACGGTTCGAGGAAAATTACGTTTTTTGTATATTGTTGTCCAAATATCATAATAATAACATTGATGTCCGTACTTTTGAAGATGAATTTGACCATTTTTTAATATTTCTAAAAGAAAACGAGTATACCATAAAAATACATCAGACACTTATCGAGCCGCCAAAGACATGCCTTGCATATTTCCGAATGTTAAAATATTATTGAAAATTTTTTAAACAATTCCCTTATCTAATGCGTCAGGAGAAAGATCCTTTTCAGTTTTAAAGAGTATAAAAAATTATTTAAGGGATACTATGGGAGAAGAAAGATTAACCTGAGTAGTGCCCGTCGATTTTTTTTAATTGAGCCTCATTAATATGCAAAAAAAAAAACATAAAATGTAAATTGCGATATCTCGCTTAAATAATATGACCATTCTGTATATAGTACAGGAAATTTTAAACCGAATTGACACTGCCAAAATAATTGACGAATTTGCAAGAAATAAAGTGAGACGGAAATTCATGTAAAAATATGTTTTTTTTAATAAATTTAATGTGTTATGATATGAAATTTTTGATTACTTTTCTTTTTTTGTTAATAACTTAATGAGAATTTTCTTGAAACTTTTTTCTAACTTGAGTTTGAGGCCCCGAAATTTTTACCGCTTTTTTTTTTGTTAACAGATGACGCCACTTCCCATTCAGGGAGAATACAAGTGACGGGGCGAAACAAGCCCTTCCACAAGCTGCCCACCCCTGCGGAGGGGTCAGCCGGTGTTGCAGATGACGCCACTTTCCATTCAGGGAGAATACAAGTGACGGGGCGAAACAAGCCCTTCCACAGGCTGCCCACCCCTGCGGAGGGGTCAGCCGGATTGTGGAGGACGGGGATCGACGGGCCGGGCCCGGACCCCATGATAAATATTTTCAAGGGTTGGGACCCGAACTCGAACTCGGGTCCTCCAGAGTGGAAAACCACAGCGTTTTCTTGCGGCCAATCCTGCTGACTGAAGGAGTGATCTGGAGCATGGTGGAAATATACAAGGTGTGCTATTCTCAGGGCTCATTTTCGTATGATCTGCGCATGACGTCATATTAGGAGCAGACACGGCCCTCTGAATACAGGCCTAGTAACTATCCTAGCGGATATTGGCCAGGTGGATTTTTATTACGTCTAGCTGATAAAAATGTCATCTAGTGGTTACCTATAAATCTAACTATTTTTAGAAGTAACAATAGTTAATTCTAGCTATTTTCAAAGTTTAATTATGGCCTTTCTAATGTCGATTATTTTCATAACACTAGGTAGATTATTTAGAAAAAATTTCATGTAATTTTCTCTAATAAATCTAAACGATGTAGACTTTTCTAAAGAAGGATTTCGTTAATTAGGTAGATTATTTAGAAAAAATTTTGTAATTTTCTCTAATAAATCTAAACGATGTAGACTTTTCTAAAGAAGGATTTCGTTAATAGAAATGTGGAAAGACTTTACATCTTTCCTATAATGCATTTTCAAGGTAATGTACTGTGCTAGTGCAAACTGCTGAGCAGTGTTTTGCAGCAGAAAAGTAGTGGTAAAATACCACTACCACTCTAGTAAGAGCTAACCTTAAGAGCATTTTCCATTCATCAAATTGGAGTACAACCACTCTGACTTAAGAATTATGTTTTCTTTAATTTTACATAGGTCAAAAAATATAACTTTTTAACAAATTCTGGATTAGAAAGTTCAGGGCTATGTGACTACAATGATTGCACTTATATAACATTATGACACCATCTTGTTTCTAATTAAAAATGAGAACTCAGCATAGAACGAAATCATACCTGTAATATCATATTTAAGATAAACAAAAATACACAAAAACCATAAATCAAGTAATGTTAGTTTACATTATAAAAGTTCCATGTGTTTTGAATTTGCTTACCCACAAGTGCAGTAAGACCCGGCTTAATGCGGGGATAATATATTCCAAGGAAACAAAGCGCTTAATGAAACAGCATTAAATGAGTCACTGTCCTTTTTCACCTATTCTCATTTTAACATATAAAAATGAGAATAGGTGAAAAAGGACAGTGAATAAAAAATATATATAGCATCTTATTTTGTAACATTTATTATTGTATTACACTAATATAGACATTTTTTATTGCTAATATTGATTTGTATTCATAAATCATTCATGAAAAAATTCTTAAAATTAGAAAATAAAAAGTTTTAAGAACAAAAAGCAGTAATCAGATTGCAGTAAACTATAAACAACGAAAAAATATTGATGAAAGAAAAACGTTCTAACCTCAAGGAACTATAGTTTAAAGTGGCAGCATTCAACTAAAATGGGATAATTGCTCTTTTTATTGCTGTAAAATAACATTGATGACCGATCATAAATAAACTCTGACCGCAACAGACTTTCGTATGTATTGCACTCCAATGATATCAAACGCACTGAGACAACATAGTAATATCAATGCAACAAATTCCTGCGATATCAGATTTATGTGAGAATAACAGTTTAAGAAACCACGCCAAAGTGAATCAATAAAAATATAGAATTAAAAAAACAGCATTATATCGAAACAGCGTTAAGCGGGGTCTTACTGTATTTATAATAATGTAAAATATTTTCCTTAATTTTTTTTCAAAGTTGAATTTACACAAGTAAGGAATAGCTGTACTAATTAGTGTTTCCAGGTGGGAATTTTTTTCGTTTTCTCGTTCCCGAATCCCAAGAAAATTTGGTCAGGAAATCGGGAAAATTGGCTTCTAGAACTCAGTAATACACACAATGGGAAATAAACGTACTACTCACAATGTATCTTTTGGACATTTTTTTGACCGCAGCAGACTTTCATAAGTACTGCACTGCACTGCACTGATATCAAACGCACTATCGATGGCATAGGAGTATCGATGCAACAAATTCGTGCCCATTTCAGATTTATGTGAGTATAACGATTTGAAAAACCACGCCAAAATGAATCAATAAAAACATAGAATTCGAAAAAAACGCGTTATATCGAAACAGCGTTAAACGGGGCAGCGTTAAGCGGTCTTACTGTATATCCGAAATTTCCAGATTGCCAGCGACAATCGCTAAGTTAGAGCATGTGTACTTATTGTATCCATTTTATTTTTATACATTTTATAGTGCAGTTTCACTATAATATATTAAAACAAAATGGAGACAAATTAAAAAAAAACTCTATTATTATTTCGCCGTTGAAAAGTTTTATTAAATTTATTACATGAACAACTTTCTGTAAAACAAAAACGAAAATAGATCGAATTTATAAACAATGAAAAATTACTTAAGGAGATTATTATAATTTAATACAGAAATTACGTTTAAAATATCCGGAAAGTTCAGTATGAGAGAAATTCGACTCCTTTTTATTTTAAGATGATTACTGAGTTCAATGATGAAGATCCTATGTGGGGTTAGGCCCCGTTCTCAAGTTATAAGGGCTCAAAGTTAGCGCTCCGACTCACGTCTTTACTATTTTCTGCAAAACTTTTAAGCAAATAATTTAAACGATATTAGATATATCTTATCATCAAATAATCAAGATCAATATATCACACAAAATATTGACTCTTCCTCCAATTTATATTTTGCGCTGTAACAAATATAATGCAAGGAATTTAAGTACAGTGATACCTCGGTTCACGAACACAATCCTGGACATTTTTTCCTATTTATCGCTATCTAAAGTTACATTGTGTTACAATCAAGGTTAAAATATTACACACCACTAGAAATGCACGCGAGACACTAGAATCAGATAACACATGACCAACTAATTTTAGCTCTTGTAAATCGAGCACATTTCATCATGGAGAACAGAATACAATTATATTTACACAGCAAAATATTTATTTTCACAACTCAGGATTTGACTACAAAGTCATCTTCAGGGGAACTAAGGAAATCTAAGGGTAGCTTAACTTAATATGATATTGTAATTAAATCCTGGTTTCTGAAAATAAATATTTTTCTGTGTAAACACAAATTGTTTGTTCTACACAATGAATCTGTTCCACAAAGTGACGGCCAATACTACCAATCACATTCGATCAGTTAGTTTGCGGCTGACAATTGTAATGTATGTTAATACATTGTGTGATATACGTAAAAACTCACTGTATACTATAAGGTTTTGTTAAATAAAGTTCGCATTAATTACATAGTTTATATTTTGAGAACCTGAAATGTGGGTTTTCCGGACCTGGAAACGGAAATTCCGAAAAGTCGAAACAACAGGCGTTAAGCCTACAAACAAATTACCATATTCTGCGTGAGTAAGGATGACTGGCAGAGACAGTTCAGTAAATCAGACAGAGAACAACATTGAATATGAATTCAACAGCTTCTTTATTTTTTTTTAATAGAGATTTCTACGGACAGGTATTGACTACCGACAAAGAGAGATATACCTTGATTTTACAAAGATGAGGAACACACTTGAGAGCACTTCACTTTAGGTCTACCACCTTTATGGTATAGTCTTTAGTCCTTTTTTTATAATAGTCTTTAATCCAAAAGTTATTGACGAGGATGAACACAACAGATGGAAACAGTAGAAGAGGGCTTCTATCAAACTTCCTTCGGATGTCTTTGTATTCCAAGAGCTCGTATGAAGTAGGATGCAAACAGGAGAAAAATGGATGAAGCTAAAGACAACAAAATAAGACAAAGCCAAGACTCGGAACCAAAAGTCCTGACCTTCTTTGTCCCAGCACTTTTATATGTTTAACCTTTTCTCTCACCTTTCCCGGGGACGATCTTGTCTTACTTAACTTCCAGATGGCTCAGGTGTCAAGTCTCAGACTTTGCATTGACATCTGAATAAACCGTCTACAATTTATTACTTTGAAACGAACAATAATGATATCTAATACATCTTGTTATTAAACTGCGTCATTAGTTTCATATTCCTTAACTCATCTCCGCGACAACAGAAAAAAGGGGGCTGCTGATCCCCACAGAAATATAACAGAAACCTAGCCAAAATGATACCATAGGGACCTCTGTTTAGCACTCGGCAAAAGAAGCACTTGTCATGAAATTCCGATCATCCTCCATTTAGGAAATTTTACAAAGATGAGGAACATGCTATTTTTACAAAGATGAGGAACACACTTTATATTTTGCTCATTTTTTGCATTGAATTTTTACATATGTAAGCATCTCAAACTCTCTGAAAGATTGGCCGGAGCCACCTTGCCCGGTTGCCCACCTTCTCTACGGCTTTTCTGTTTATTAATATAGGTGGGCATAAGTTTCCATACATATAAAAAAATAAAATGCTAAAACCATATTTTAGATATCCTAAAAATATAGGCATTAAGCAAATTGAATGATAATGCAAACATTTCAACCAAGATCTTGTTTATTGGTGAAGCAAATTTTTGTCAATGGAGAAGTTAATCGGCAAAACGTACGTTATTGGATTAATGCTAATCCTCACTGGATGAGTCCCACGAATATGAGTCACGTATTGAAATGTGTTTTTAAAACAGTGGCAGTCATGTAGAACATATTATATAAATAAAAATTGTTCTTCATAAAAAGTTCATTTTTCCTATGTATGGAAACTTATGGCCCTCCCTGTATTTACTGTTATAGCCATTATTACAGGTGATCAACGAAAATTAAATAAAAAGATTATTTCGGGAATTCTCTGGAAATAAGATTTCCCGTTGTCGATTCCCGAAGTTTCCAAAATGTCGGGAATTTGGAAACATTAGTACTAACTATAGTAAATCTCGCATTATACAGTATTTTTGAGCTTCTGTGTCATGTGAGATGTGTTGTAGTTCTCTAACCAAAGAGTGAATCAACAGCATTGTAGAAGTATCATTTTATATGGGGATTCCCAGTATGTATTTTTGTAAATAAAAAATATTTAAATTATGTATAACGTGCATAAAGTTATATAAATAATAATGCATTTACTTCAAAAGGGAAAATTAAAAAGGAATTATCAATAACAATAAATATTTACTGTCATGGAAGAAGGGATAGTAGATGTGGTGATAGTTTATATAAAATTACTATCATCCAATGAACTCAAAATTAATTATAGAATGTTACTTATTGTTCAAATAAAATACTTATATAATTAAATATAGTTTTATGATTAAAATAAAATACTTAACTACTACGAAATATTTAATTACATCTCAAAGTAGTTAGTAGTTAGGTATAATAATACATGATAAAATAAACATAATGATGTTTTTATGCAAATAAATGTGTACAAAAAATGTTTTATGATATTACTTTCTGTAAGAAATTGTATTATGTATTTCAATTTTAGTAATTATAGAAAATTAATGCAATATAAAAATTCATTTTCAGCTTTCTTTAAAATCTCGAGCAATGGATGTTTGTGCTGGTATTCATCAGTCTTATGAAATGCTGCTACGAAGTTAAATGGAATTTTCTTAAATTTTTTGAAACCTTGATTGTACATTGTGTTTACTGTCAAAGAAGTTGCTTATAAAATAATTTAGGATTAAAAAATATATAAATAGTATTTATCTTTTGTGTGCTGCCTTGTATTTCATGTATTGTTAATAAATTTCATTACAAACATTCCAAACAAAATTGGGAACAATGTTAAACAACTTTTATGATTTGTATTTTACTATTAAAAATGTTAAATTAAAGTGTAAAAAATTCTTGTTAAAATGTTAACGAAATAATGGATAAATCAAATTTAATAGATTGTATAAGCTTAATTCTATTAGTTTTATTCTTTAATAAAGAATCATTTATTATACAATAAACGTTTAATGAAAATTTATAGAAAAACTGTACTTGTATTAGTTTTTTTGAAATATTAATTTTAAAATATTAATACTTTCTTAGCTTAAATATTTTTGCATGTTTTTAAATTTATATATTCCATGCATTTCTGTAGAGAGAGAGAAGTAAACTCGGCCT
Organism: Olivierus martensii; assembly: GCA_000484575.1. NCBI lineage: Eukaryota > Metazoa > Arthropoda > Arachnida > Scorpiones > Buthidae > Olivierus > Olivierus martensii. Next base: position 74,379 of record AYEL01083722.1, read on the forward strand.
ATTTTGACTTTCTGCATAAAAAAAAGCTTAATTCTGTTCAAAAAATTATTCCTGTCAGTTTTTTTGTAAGTAGTTTAGTACATGTTTGAATGTTTGACGCAATTTGGAACTAGTGCCTTTCATATTTCGAAAATCCATCTTGTATCCCGATTCAAGAAACAGCTTCCATCTAACACAAAAGAATAATAGATTATATATTGGAATATATAATTTTACAAGTTAGTATATTTTTACTTTTCTTACATGAATCTAAGGAAAAGGCTGCTATTTATTGGGTCAGTATTTTTAAACATTTTTGGTCAGTATTTATAATAAAGTATCAGTATTTTTGGTCAGTATTTTAAATAAATGGTCAGTATTTATAATAAAATATCAGTACGTAATATAAGTGGTCAGTATTACAACGGTCAGTATTTAAATTAAAATATCTAAATAGGTTTAGCTATACGCTTAAAATATGTCAAACCTCCTCCAGCAGCTAAACAAGTACCTATAGGTGAGAAACGTTCAAGAGGAAGGCCGAAATTAGCAACCCGTGCTCTTAGTTGAGTAATTAAACATTTTTTACTTTAATATTATGTTTCTTTAATATGTATTAATATTTAGTATTTTTTGATAATCAGTTAAGTAATAAAAATATATGTTCTTTATTATAATAAACCTTTTTTCTTATACACACATTTTCTCTCATTTTACAATAAAAAAGTTCTGATCACACAAAGATACTAATCTGAAAAATCATAATATCTACCATATATATATATATAATATTAATCGAGTTATTAGATAGTTTATTTTAACATTGAAATCCCATAGCTCCTGTAGCTCTGCCTGCATAGCACGTACAAAAATTCAATTTCTTCTATACTTACCGTCAGAATTTAACTTTAACAATTTTTTCAAATAGTAGATTGCATATGGCTGATAACTAGAACTAATAATCACAAGACATAGCTCTAATTTTAACGAAGTTATTAACGGTTCAATTTAACATTGAAAATCCCATAGCCCCTGTAGCTCTGTCTGCATGACTCATGAATAAATTTAAGATTTTCGATTTCTCCCAAGCTATTCATGGTATAGACTCCAAAATTGGTATATATAATGAGGACACGTGTCCAAAAGAACCAATAAAAAATACCAACTAAAAAATATTACTGCAATTTTATTATTTATACTGACAAAGTGTAAATTATACTGATCAAAATATCCATATATAGTGACCATTTATTTTACAAAATACTGACCAAATAAATTTTCCTCTAAGGAAAATAAGGATACAATTATTCCTAGCTCAAATTCTGAGTGAATAATTTCTAACGAATTCTGGTTCTCTATTTTATAGTTATCTAAATAAATCAATATTCGAATTGGGAAAGAACGGAACTCGTTATTTTTTTGAGAAACGTCTCATTATTTAAAATTTAATAATATATAATTCTTAAGTGCTATTATGCGAAGTGACATTATCGATCGATAAATAATTTGGATATAGTCATACCTCGCCTTACGTCGTTAAAAATTTGTTCCAAGACTCGCGACTTGTCGAATAAACCCTTCAAAACGACCTAGAACCCGTATAAATAACCCCATAATGTCAATAAATAATAATCTAAATAATTTTATAAATTATTTTGCATATTTTATCATTCATTTTTGTGATTTTGCACTTTTTATTGATTTTTAAGTGATTATTTTTAAATTTTAGAGTTTTTAATATCTATGTTCGCTGACTGACCTAACATAAAGTTGCATAAACTGATGTTAGGGCTGGGTCTCAGACGTAAACGCGATGTCAATACGGTGACGTAAATGTTTTGCGCACAAAATGTCGGGCATGCCGATGCTCTCAAACCGAAAGCATACGACGCGACAAACAACGACGTTTAGCTATTGGACAATTACTGTGACATTTTGAATTTAGCTGATTCAAATGGATAGCGAAATTCGAATTGTTTAATTTGTCGACGAATTCATAAATTTATCGAATGTCATGATTTGTAGTCGCAGAACTCAAAATCTAAGAACTGTGTGAATGCGTGACATCGTTTCATAGAACAGTTTCAACAATCAGCTCGTACTCCGATAACGAATGGTGAACATACTCTTGTAAGCGGCGTAAAAAATTGAACAAAAGTCAACTTCGGTGTAAAGATGCAGCGTCTAGCCCAGCATTTCTCAAACTATGGGTCGCGACCCCAAATGGGGTCGCGAAGTTGCCACAAATTTTAATTTTTAAAAACGTTTTACCAGTCAATGAATGACTGGTAAAACGTTAATGGGTCGCAAAAATTAAATTCAAATACTTGGAAGCATATTGGAAATCTATAATGTAGTTGTAAAAAACTGGGAAACCCCATTTTATATAAGCACTAATTCAAGTCTACAATATTGCTTAAGAACTCTGTTTTAAACTATATTTCAACAGACCAATTGGTCAGATTCAGCATGGTGGTAATGCTTTGACTTTTCAATTAGAGGATTTGTGATCAAAATCTATTTTGAAAAAATTTTTTGAGGATCAAGCCTGGCTTGTCTGTCCCCTTCTTCTATAGTCCAGCTGGCCTTGAAGATGTGATATGTGATTGGAATGGCATTATTATTAGTGAGTGATAGAGAACTGACATTAAGAAAATATAATCATGGACATAATATCTTTGAATTCTAAGGTATCTTTTATTATAAAATACTTTTTTTCCATAAATTGTATATAACTTCTATGAAAGATTTTCCAATTAAAATTTATATTTAAATCATGCTTTTCATTCATTTCATTCCATTATTGAACAATATGGTAATGACTAAATTATGAAAATTACTACATTATATTAATTCTAGTATCAGGCAGAAAGCATTTTAGGAATGCAACCCTGTCTTATGAATTATGACATTGACCTATGAGTTTTCTGATTTCAGTTAATGCTGTAAATTAGTTGCTAAAGCTAACTAAAACTAGCTGTTTTATTTAACATGTACTGTACATCATGATATTCAGAAACCTAACTCTGATGTTAAATGAAGACATATACTTCCATAGAGAGGACAAAAAATCTACTTGAAATAACAATGATAGAGGAGACACTTTTTATATATGGAATATTTAGTGGTTGAGCAGATTAGAAAAGCACATTTCAATTCATATTAGAACATATTGATAAATCTCCCACTAAAATTTTTCCATTATTAATCAACAATTGTTGTCCACCAGAAATGAAAATTATATTTTTCATATTATTTTTTTCCAAATATTCTGTTTAGTTCAACTGATAAATGTTTTATTCTTGTTTAAATTATTGTATTTACTTTATCTCAGTTTTGTTTTTCCCATTTCATTAATTTACAAGCTTATAAATAAGTTTACTTAGTATCATATCCTCATTATTCCAATTTAGTGGCAAATCAAACTGATTATTATGAATTTCAAATCATTTCCTCTATATATATATATATATATATATATATGGTTACACACATACATGGTGTTTGCAATCTTTGACTGACAACCCACCAAGGATACCCTGCATCTCCAGACTGGAGATGAGACACTTTGCCTGAACTGTCAGCAACACCAGCAAATTGAAATCTGAAATCCATGTGTGAAAAGTTTCTAAATAACCTAATTATTATATTGAAAATAAAGTTTTTATACTTGCATATTAATAAAAACTCTGAAAATAGTTATTGAAAATTAAGGATTAACTTTGATTGAAAAAGCCTATTTAAATAGAAATCTAAATTAACTATGATAAAAGGTGTCAAAGTTGGGTGAATGACAAATATGGTATAAACCATGGATACTATATTTATAGTTTGATTCAATGTAAAAATCAGAAAGAGCATTGGCTTTATTCTCTGTAATTTGCTGTTGAAATTCTGGCAAGATGGATATATAGTAAGGAAAACAAGAGCAAACCTTGCAGCACTAATATTTGATGATAATGAAATTTAAAAAATTCTTAAAAATAAATAAGTCTTAGATTGCCTGAATTTTCAAATTTTAAAATGATTTTTTGAAAATATGTCAGATGTTAGAGAGTTAACTATATTTAAATAAATATTTTTTACGACTTATAAATATGAAATAGAAATACATTTAGATTTAACAATTGATATATTTTAATCATACATTTAACTACCATATATAGTGGGTGATCGGTTAACAA